>JALIGW010000001.1:201842225-201874725 GCA_023053685.1 Diadophis punctatus similis | reverse complement strand
CAATGGGAGGGGGGGATCTTATCTGGCAAAGAAACTGATTTCACTTTTGTTTTCTTTTGGAAAAAGAAAAACCTGAAAAAAGAAAAGAAAAGGAAAACTTGTAAGCCTAGCAGGAGCTTAATTAAAGTCCAATAGAGAAAAATCTCCAGGAAAAACAATAAAGCACTTAGGGATCTGTTCTCCGAGTGATGCGCGTGCGTAACTGCCATTACTGTTAATGAGAGTTGTTTGCGCGTGCACATCAGTCAGAAAAGATAGAACCTTTAATGTGCTGTTTAATTTGATTTTATGTTCATAAAAGTCTTTAGGTTTAACAAAAGCTCTTTACGGCCAGCATCTTGTATAACAAAACCAAATAAATCTTGCAGAATCCTTCCTTTTTTCTTTTGGCTGCTTAGAGATGCCCTGTGGTGGTTAAGTATGCAATAACCCCAATACGCTGAGGAGTGAGTCTCCTTTGGAGGCACAACTCATAGTTCCTTTCCTCTACTCTCTCCCTTTTCATCTTAAGGATGAATAGAACGCTGAAAATATTGTCTTTGGAGATTCATCTCACACATCACAATTCATGCAATTATCTCACAGGAGAACAGGATTGAACAAATAATTGCTTTGTATGCTGGATGCGGCTTTTTGTGAGGCACCAGAATAAGGAGATCTTTGTTTGAAGCTTTCTTATTCTAGCATGCAGAAGAAATCACCTGAAATGCATCAACTTGGTTCTCTTGAAGCATTGACTCTTTCCTTCTTGGCACATATCTGATGGAGGTTCCATCACATTGAAGTGTTTCCATGCCCCCTTGGCCTTTAATCTGCTGCTGGTATATAGACTCTCTCAGCACCACATTGTTCTGGGGTTCCTTCTTTATTATATGGTTCTCTGTGCAAGCCTACCTTTTTCTTTTCATCTTTTATTCAACCTCCCCCCACCAAAAAAAACAGATTTAAATTTCAAGATTTATTGAGCCGAGGTGGCGCAGCGGTTAGAGGCAGTACTGCAGGCCACTTTAGCTGACTGTGATCCACAGGTCAGCGGTTCAAATCTCACCGGCTCAAGGTTGACTCAGCCTTCCATCCTTCCGAGGTAGGTAAAATGAGGACCCAGATTGTTGGGGGCAATATAAATATACATTGCTTACTGGTATAAACCGCTTAGAGAGTGCTTGCACTGTGAGGTGGTATATAAATGTCACTAAATAAATAAATAAATAAATAAGATGAAGCTATAATCCCACCTTTCATGACCTTCGTTCTCAAATAACTTATCTTCTTCAACTAAATAGAAGTAAGGTGATTTAGTTAGAGGTAGTTTTCAGCTGATTTTGATGAGTAAAATAGCATATAATACATTCGTATTTTTGATTTTTGAACGTCGGGGGATTATTAGAGATACCTCTTCCAAGGGTTCATATTTTCATATGACAAATTGATGTCTTTTCATTCAGCTGTTTTAAATTCCTGTTCACATTCTGAAGGCCATTATAAAAATTGTCAAGATGAGTAGTTGAAAAAAAAATACTTCAAAGAAAAAACATGGGATCTGATATTTCATTGGATTTGATTTGATTCAAAAATAAAGGCAACAGAACTGGCAAATCTGTCTGTTTACAAGTGGGGATGGATTCCTTTCGTTTTATTTCTTAGTGATAAGTTTGGATAACAAAATTGATATTTTATTATAGATCAAAATGGATATCTTTTGATTAAATTATATACGTTAATAATTCTGGTAGCTCTTAATAGACTTTTGCTGAGAAGGACTGAATTATGGTTTTTACTATTTGATTATTCATAAGGGATGAGATATAGAAAGAATGGAAAAAAATATTGGAGAAAGTATTAAGTTACTAAAATTGTTTATACTTGTATGGACAGAGGGGGGAACCATCTTTTATATATCTTCTTTTTCTTTTCTTTTCTATCTTTGTACTTTTCTTTGTCTTTACTTTTTATTTTTTCTTTAATTTGTACTGGTCTTTTATCTTTAACTTTATAATCTTTAGTAAAATTATTGCAAAAACTAAAAAAGAGTGAAGAAGAAGAACTGGCAAATCTGTCAATTTGCTATTTCCCAAATATGAGTTCCTCTTGACCCATGCATGAATAAAATTGGCAGAAGAAAATAGTTATATGAAATTTGTACACATTTGGTTTACATGTTATATCTACATTTTCCTAATATCTAGTTTATGCACTCCTTGCAAATATTTTTTGTTGAATGAAAAACATTGTATATACTTTCCCAACTATGCATATTTGTTTATTGAATCACATTGCAAAATTCAGACAGATGCTGATGTTATGAGGTTTGTGAGGTATGACTAAGATAAATTAATATTTTTTTTAAAAAAAATAAGAGTCCAAATTTGTTTTCCATTTCTCCACTGCAGAGAAACATGCACTGTAATTTGATAGGATGAATAAAAATACCAGTTATAATCCTCAGTATATAATAAAGACAGCTGGTATAAAACAGCCTAAGAACAACCAAACAACTCCTAAAAACAGTGTTAGAAGAAGCTCAGGGTCTACTTAGAGATATAGTTCTGTAGTATTTCTATACAATATCAGAAATAAATATTTGCACTTAAATTGATTGTTCAGAAAATTAAAGGACATTCTTCACAGGTACCATAATAGCTTCATTTTTCCTGCTCAAAACCAGGATTCCTCTCTTGCTGTGTTTGGTTAGTTTGGTGAAGGGGCTCCTTGCCTTTGCCTGTCATTTCAGAAATGATAAAAATATGTGTTCTACATCAGGTGTGTGGGTACATGGCTTTACTATTGGTTCATTAATCATCAAGGTTGCTGTTTGTACTTATTTCTTTTATGGATGGTTTTATTTTTTAAAAAAAATTGTTTTAATTGCTTTAGAATCTTAGAATTGTAAGCCACCCAAGAGTCACTTGGTTGAGTTGGGCAGCTATATAAATCGAATAAACAAGCAAACAAACAAACACTAGCACTTAGATTTTATACTCCTTCACAGTGCTTTACAGCCCTCTCTAAGCGGTTTACTCCCAACAATCTGGGCCCTCATTTTACCAACCTCAGATGGATGGAAGGCTGAGTCAACCTTGAGCCAGTCAGGATTGAACTCCTGGAGTGAGCAAGTGAGTTAGCCTGCAGAACATAGTTGTGAAACTGTGCCACCACAGCTTTTATGCATGTATGCATACACACACATACCAGCGGTGGATTGCTCCCGGTTCGGTCCAGTTCTGCGAACTGGTAGTGGCAGCGGGAGGCTCCGCCCACCTGGCTGGGACGCTTCAGCACAGAAGTGTCACGTGCGCAAGTGCGCATGCACGCAAACCAGTAGCAACGGGATTTAGAACCCACTACTGACACATACTATATATCAGAATGAAGTTATCTCCTGCGTTTGTATCAAATATGCCAGGAGTTTTGTATAAAATATGCCAGCGGTATTTCTGTCCTGATTTGAAAACAACCTCTCTCCCCCAATAATTTCTCGAGAATTACATTAAAAATAAATCAAAAACTTTCCCATTTGATAGTAAAGATATTCCTTCATGAATTGTATGTTGGTGACCTTAGCACATACCCAAATATATTTGATGTACTGTATTTTTTGGAGTATAAGACACACCTTTCCCCCCCAAAAAAGAGGGTGGAAATGTTGGTGTGTCTTATACACCAAATACAGCCATTTTTGGCCTCCCAAAGCCCCACCCCATGTCCCATTTTTGCAAAAAATGAGCCCATTTTATGAAAAATGGGCAAAAATGAGCCATTTTTCACAAAAATGGGGGCATTTTTGCCTTCCTCCAGCCCCCAGAAGCATTCTTCAGGCCTCCCAAACCCTCTGTGTGCCCCGTATTTTGCAAAAATGGGTGAAAAATGGGCCTATTCTTGCAAAAAATGGGGTGCGCAGAGGGTTTGGGAGGCCTGCAGAGTGCTCCTGGGGGCCAGGGAGGACAAAAACGTTTTTTCTTACTTACCTCTTCGAAATCTTGGTGCGTCTTATACACCAGTGCGTCTTATAGTCCAAAAAATATGATATATATCGTTGTGTTTTGATATAATAGCAAACTATGGTGTATTATTGTAGGCATGAAACCAAGTAACTCATTCCAAGCAAATGGAATATGACTTCTCCATTACCTTAAGAAGAAAGAGCAACCTTTTCTTTGGATCAAAAATAACATTTGTGACATGAATAGCAATAGCACTTAGACTTATATACCACTTTACAGTGTTTTTAAAGCCCGCTCTAAGTGGTTTACAGGGTCAGCATATTGTCCCCAACAATTTGGGTCCTCATTTTACCTACCTCGGAAGGATGGAAGGCTGAGTCAACCTTGAGCCTGGTGAGATTTGAACTGCCAAATTGCAGGCAGCCTGCAGTCAGCAGAAGTAGCCTGCAGTACTGCACTCTAACCACTGCGCCACCGTGCCTCATCATGAATATTGGAGAATTGTCCCCATTCAACTGAAAACATCAATAAAGGGAGCAATCAGAATTAAATTTCATATTCAAAAATAGATAATTACAGTAATGAAGTGCTAAGGTTTCAATGTTATTGAACAAACATCACTAGGTGACTCAAATCATCACCACCACCCACCCGAAAAATCCTAGGGAGAAATTAGATAGAGTGTGATTTAACTAAAACTGTCACTTTGGGCTCTAGTTTTCTATTTGATTGATTGCTTTACAAACGGATTGATTGAATGAAGGATAATTCAATCGCATGAGCTCTTGCCTATAGCCTGAAGTACCGTATTTTTCGGAGTATAAGACGCACCTTAGTTTTTTGGGAGGAAAATAGGGAAAAATAATCTGCCTACCAGGTATTCATCTGGCTAGTCCTTAGTCTGGTCAGCTTCAGCACATTAGTTTGCTGGTTTTGAGCATGTGTGCTTCCTTTTTATCCCCTGGTTGGGGATAAAAAACAGTTTCTAAAACACTTCACTTCTCTGTCTCTTCAGAGAGAGAAACAATGAGAAAAGCAGGCAGAGGGAAGATCGCTTTGCTAGCAAAGCATGGAAGATCGCTTCACTGGTTAGCACCTCGTTAGGGCTGAAAAAAAGGCGGAAGATCGCTTGCTAGCAAAGCACGGAAGATCGCTTCACTGGTTAGCACCTTGTTAGGGCTGAAAAAAGACTTCTAAAGCCCAGAAGCCCAGCTGATTGTCGGAGGGAGCAGCAGTGAAAAAAGCAGGCAAAGGGAAGATCGCAGGGAAGATCGCTTCACTCGTTAGCACCTCGTTAGGACTGGAAAAAAGCTTAGTAAAAGCTACACTCGGAATGCTCAAATTTTCAGCCTCTTTTAAGGGGGAAAAAGGTGCGTCTTATACTCTGAAAAATACGATAATCTAGAAACATTTAACACTTTTGCTTTCATTTTTCAAGGCCTCTTTAATTACGGGGTGGAGCTGTGGTCTTGATTCACAACCATCTTATGACAGATTTAAAGTTAAAACAATAGCAAATAAAAAGACAGTTCATTCTTAGATATCAAGCTTGGCTCTACTTTGAAAAAAGTCAGCATCTCAATTTGTGAAGTTAACTCATACTATAACATCAATACAGATAGTCCTCGACTTACAACAGTTCATTTAGTGACCATTCAAAGTTACAACGGCCCTGAGAAAAGTGCCTTATGATGAGTTTTCACACTTACGACCATGGTCATGTGATCAAAATCCAGACGCTTGGCAACTGACTCGTATTTATGATGGTTACAGTGTCCTGGGGTCATGTGATCCCATTTTGCGAGCTTCTGACATGCAAAGTCAATGGGGAAAACCGATTCACTTAACAACCGCATTACTAACTTAACAATTTCAATGATTCACTTAACAACTGTGGCAAGAAAGGTCATAACTCACTTAACAAAGGCATAACTCACTTAACAAATGTCTCACTTAGCAACAAAAATTTGGGGCTCCATTGTGGTTATAAGTCAAGGACTATCTGTACTTTCCAAGTTTTCAAATGCTAAAGATCTTCCTCCTCCCTCTCTCTTTTTTTAAAAAATGTGAGGTCCTGACTAAAATAGGTTCTGTCTAAAGGGAATAAGAATACAAAGCTGTACATTAAAACCAACCGGAAATATAAACAGCATTTCATAACTGCCAATGAAGCTACAGTATATGTAAAATAAAGATTTGTACAAATCTAATTATCTGAGAGTTAGTTTAATATAGTGGTGAAGCAGGGGTGGGTTCTAACTTACCTCGCTGCCGGTTCGCTTCCTCCTGCACCTTGTGGGCACGCCTTGTGGGCATGTGCCAAAAAATCCCCCCCAAAAAAGCCAAAAACAAGATGGCAACCGCATGCACAGTGCCGGAAACTCAGCTTCTGCGCATGCTCAGAAGAAAATAAAATAAAATAAAATTTAATAAATTCAAAAAAAAGGTGGCGGCGCCCACGGACTGGCACCGACTGAACCGGATCGGTGACATCATCTTGACGTCACTAGCGGGTCATTACCAGTTCAGGTGAACCGGTCCGAACCGGGAAGAACCCACCCCTGTGGTGAAGGCATCAGGCTGGAGACCATGAGTTCTAGTCCCACCTGACGCACAAAGCCAATTTGGTGACTTTGGGCCAGTCATCCTCTCTCAATTCAAGGAAGCAGGCAAGGGAAAATAACTTCAAAAATCTTGCTATAGGGACTTGTCCAAGCAGTTGCCAGAAATCAACACTGACTTGAAGACACCCACATACCCAATTACCTGGTCTTTCTTTCTTTCTTTCTTTCTTTCTTTCTTTCTTTCTTTCTTTCTTTCTTTCTTTCTTTCTTTCTTTCTTTCTTTCTTTCTTTCTTTCTTTCTCTAGGAATGGTACTGTTCTATACCTGTTTGAAGACTTTTCTAATTAAGTTAGAATTACTTGGAGGGGAGGCTCAACTTTTTACTTTCACATAATAGTTTAAACTAGCCATTTCTATAACAACAAATCTATCTAATCAGCAAAACCCAAAATAAATGTTTCATTTTTTTCCCATCTCAAGCACAAAGTTCAGAAGCAGGTTCCAAGTAAAGGGTTTAAATTAATGTGGTGCATGCTACATCAGGCTATGGCTTATGCTTTGTCTTTAATAAGACCATCAGCGCTTTTTCTACCTTGGTTAGAAAGCAGCCTATTTAATACAATTAACAAACTTTCTGGGGTGAGAAACCAGTATGTGGATTGTTTCAGTGCTGACTGATATTCTGCTTTACTATTTTTGCATATCATTTTTCTTCATGTTGGTCTTCCTTTTAATTTGCTTATAGATGAAGCCACCGTATCAGGTAAAACTCAGTGTTGTGACAATAAATTGCATTAAATATCACAGACAATCCATTGAATGCAATCATAAAACCTAAGTAAATTTGTGGATATTTCTTGTCCCTTCCTCACCTTTGAAACTGCCTGGGTAAAGAATGGAATTCTGCGAATTTCTTGTTCTATTTTAGACATCCTTCTTCTGTTGATATTAAAAGCAAATGGAAATGGAAGGGAAACATCCCATTCATTTCATGCATATCGGTGACTCATCCTGGGAACAACAGCAGCAAACTGGCACAAGTATTTGCAACAACTGCTAGAAAATTACTGAAAATGTGCTTTCTGATCATTTTGATGAAGTAAGAAATTTAGATCAATTCTTTCTCTAAAATGAATCCTACGCAATCCTCTTGAACTAACGTGGGGTTACAAATCCTGATAATTATTAGATTTAAAGAAACATGTACATTCATCCTTTATTTTTTTATATATCATTTCCTTTACGTTGGTAGTTAAGTGTGTTAAGTGTATTATCTACAAAGACAAATGGTTTTTGGGAACATACTATATACTTCATAGGGCAAATATAGAAGCACATTTCATTTGAAATAAATATTAACTCTGATTTGATTTAATTGTATTTATGGGCTGTTACTCTAGAACTCTACTTCCCCCCCCCTACCGTTTATAGTTGTGAGCAAGTCTTAATGACTGGTTAAAGTTTTTATGCTTTTCATATTTTAAAAGCTACCTCATGAAGCTCATTAAGTAAATGAATAAATATTCATCTCAGGGTAGACCATCTTCAATATCTTCTTTTCCAAAATCAGGCTTACGAATCCCTCTTCCAATAAAACCTTTGAGAAATGCCATAATTGAAGAGAAAAAGTAAGATAATTTGGGTGCAGTATGAGCAGTCAAAATCCATGTGATGAAAATACAGGAACTCACAAACTGATTGCCACACTGTGCAGAATCTCTTGGAAGTTCTCCTAACATCAACCGTTTCTCTTCCTTGGCAGCAGGGGGCGCTACTTCTATCACTGTGGCGAAACAGAGCCATCAGTGAAAAATAAATGGCAATTGTTATTCTGAGCTCTCCGAAGCTATTTCTTGAAGCTGTTCCTATTTTTTGAACTGGGTATGAAACAGTCAAGAATGCATATTAGAAGAAAGGGAAGTAGAATAGCATCCAGAAATGAATCAGCATGGACAGAATACAAAATAAATCACTGTTCTTAGGATACTATTATTGCTTGTAGTAAACTTTTATCCAATTAAATGACTTACCAAGGAGCATTCACACTGTTGTGGAGGAATTCCTTTGTGTAGCAAGGAATCCTAGAGAGTTCTATGAATTGCACATTAATTTCGCATACTGTACGTATAATGCTAAATTTGATTATACCGTATAAAATGAATGTTCATCCTACAGCATGTCCATCCTTCAGAACAATGATCACTAATGTCCTAACTTGTATTCAGTGTAAGTATTGAGAATGAGATGATGAAGAATAATTATAATAGCAGCCAAAATATAATGGTGGGCCTATAGATTTAAAAAAAATAGTCAAGGAACAAGATTTTCAATTTCAGCATCTGAATAATGTTTTGAAAAATTTGTGGATCCAAAAAGTATTGACATGCTGAAGTAGAAACAAGACTAGTTTGAATGTCCTTATGTTAAAAGAAAGTTAGGTGTAAGAATGAGAGAAAAATGTATTAGGAGTTGAATTTGAAGGCAAGAAGGTGTTTTAAATCACCTATCATCTGTTTGCAATTCCTTAAAGCAGATCCTTTCCCCAGGATTTCAGAGCTGTTCTCAGTTGCAACATGGCCCTAGAAAAATTTTAACAGAATAACAAAGTTGGAAGGGACCTTGGAGGTTTTCTATTCCAATCCTTTGCTCAAGCAGGAGACCCTATACCAGTGATGCTCAGGTGCCAAAAGGGTGCACACACGCGCGATAGCACGCGTGCGAATGCCCACACCCATAATGCAATGCCCTCCCCCCCACGCATGCGCGCAGCCATCACTGAAGCCTCCGGACTTCCGATAGGCCCGTTGGGTGGAGGGAGGCCATTTTTGCCCTCCCCGGGCTTCAGGAAAGCCTCATGAAGCCTGGGGAGGGTAAAAAACAGCCCAACCGGAAGTTCGTTTCCGAACTTCCGGTAGGCCCGTTGGGTCCGTTTTTCATCATCCACACTGGCTCCAGAAGCTTTCCTGAAGCCTGGGGAGGGTGAAAACGGCCTCCCCCCACCCTCCGGAACCCGGAAAATCAGCTGGCCAGCGGGCACATGCCGCTGGAGCAGACATAGGGCAACACCTTGCGTGCCCTCAGATATGGCTCCGCGTGCCACCTGTGGCACGTGTGCCATAGGTCCGCCATCACGGCCCTATACCATTCCAAACAAATGGCTGTCCAATCTCTTCTTAAAAACCTCCAGTGATGGATCACCCACAACTTCTAGAGGCAAATCGTTCCACTGATTATCTGTACCTGAGTATCTGATTATGAGATATCTGTAAGGTAACAGTGGCATGGGCTAACTCTTTAAAACAATAAATAAGACTTCTCAAAGAAATCTGAAAAAAATTAGAAAACATTCTAGAATTTTTTTTAAATAAAATAAGGGTGGTGGTAAAAGATTTTCAAGAATCAGAGAGTTAATTAACACAGGATTAACCAATATTCATGCCAGAAGTAATGGATAGCTCTTTAGTACCAAACAAGGACAAACAAGAATCTTTAAAATCTGAAGGCCCAGTGCTACCTCTGGGTCTCCAAAGGTTTGGTGTGATTGCATAAGCTCCTCCGAAGTTCCTGCCAAATTCAGGTTTTTAATGTGTTGGAAAGAAAATATTGAAAAGGTGGTGAGCAAGATTATGAAATTGTATTCAATCAATTTTATTTGGGTTTTATTTGTCTCCATCCTATTCTTGTACTGAATGTGGCTTCTGAAAGATCAAAGGTGGCCTTGGCATTAAAGAGGTTGTCTGCTTCTATTGAAAATTTCCCCATCTGGCCAATTAGAATTGTGTAAATGGAATTGGGCTGTACAGATTTCTGCTGTTAAATCTTCACAAATGACCATGGTTTGTATAAACCTGAATGTCCATTGAAGACATAGTAATATTTTCTTTGAATACCATATATTTTGATATCTTTGTCTTTTTTTTTAGGGATCTGCTTCTATTCTTATATTGTTAGAAAAGCATGTTGTACCTGACTAAATAAGTTACCTTTTTGTTCCATTCACTGATTCATGAAATAATCAGCCCTTGTTCCTTAGATACATCAAGTCAATGAACTGAATTGCCACTGATAAATATAGCTCATGACTTGCTATGGAAAGAATTACTCGAATTCATGTGGCTGAATAATCCACAGTGAAACAAAACTGAAACTTATCTTTTTTTTTCTTTCCTTTGATTTTACAACCTTTTTTTTAACCACGGTTGTTAAGTGAATCACAGCAGTTGTTAATGATATAGAAGGAAAAGATGATAAAATTATCAATTGAGAAAGACACTCCAGGAAATTAATTTAGGCAATATAGGAGTTCTCATATGGCATTCTGTCAACAGGAGTAATTATCAATCTATTGATGGGGCTGCCACTTTACCTTTATTTAGGAATTGAGTCAAAAGTCACCTTCTCATGAATGAAGGGGAGAGAGTCCTCCATAGCAAGCCAGAAATTTACTGTTGCCTTCTCCCGCACAGTATGAAGAGATGCAGGGATGGGATTGAAAATTTTTAGCAACCGGTTCACTGCCCGGTTGCTGGGGGCGTGGCCATGGGGGCGTGGCCTACTCGGCCTCCTGCACCACAGCAGGGGGGGCGTTTTCGCCCTCTCCAGGCTCTAGAGGCTTTCCTTGAGCCTCCAGGAGGGTGAAAACGGCCTCCTCTGGGCTCCGGAGGCCCTCCGGAGGCCGGAAATGGGCCCATTTCTGGACTTCTGGTACTTCCAGTAGGCCCGTTTTTTGCCCTCCCAGAGCCTCCGTGCGCATCCTGCACTTACCTGGCATCCAAAACGGGCTGCGTGGAGACTCCTGGGAGGGGAGGGGAGGGCGGGGTCAGCCAGTCCTCAGAACAACCGGTTCGTCAAACCAGATTAAAATTAACATCTGGTTTGCCCGAACCGGTCCGAACCAGCTGAATCCCACCCCTGAAGAGATGTCTTTGCCATTGTCACTATAGTGATTTCTTGCTTCCGACATCTTCCTACATAGTTACTGTCCAATACTTGCTTTAGCGGGGCAGTTGAGAAGATCCTCGCGTCTTGCTTGGCCCAGCTGGGATATACCATATATTCTTGGTATTCCCTCCTGGCATTTTTTGCTCATCCTTCCTAGGAGCTACATGATGAGGGTATGTGTGTGAATAAATAATAGCAAAGTCTAATAGAAGCCGAGTCAACACTTTTCCTCTCTTAAGTGTTGATGGTTACTAAAATGAATGCCATGCAATGGAGGGTTGAATCAAACTAAAGCTAAGAGACAAATATTCTAACTTAGAATCTCCAAAATAGCAATAGCACTATAGCACTTAGACTTATATACCGCTTCATAGTGCTTTACAGCCCTCTCTAAGCAGTTTACAGAGTTCATCATATTGCCCCCAACAATCTGGGCCCTCATTTTACCGACCTCAGAAGGATGGAAGGCTGAGTCAACCTTGAGCCGGTGAGATTTGAACAGCTGAACTGCTGAACTAGCAGTCAGCTGAAGTAGCCTGCAGTACTGCATTTAACCACTGCACCACCTCGGCTCAAAATACTTTTCAACATCAAAATAATCCACATCCCAAAGTGATACCAGCATAGACAACACAAAACACTACTGAAAAAATTAAAAGTATTAAAAATCCCATTCCATTATATATCCATTAATTTAAATCAATTTAATTAATTAATAGAATGTCAGACCTAGAGCACAGGTAAGAAAGCTCTAACATTAGCAGAATTTCAGGCCTGTTGCCGAACATCCTAGGAGTCAGTAACCCTGGCACTTTGCTTCTGTTCTATCAAACCATGCCCATAATCTTTCCTCCTCTTTTTAACCCTTTAGTCCCGTTGTGCTAAAATTTCTGCTGCTAAAATCACGCTGTGAGATATCCAATCTCAAACCCCAGTGCCAAGAGGATCAACTATCGAATAAAAGCCTTTTTTAGCAGGCTTTGTAGTTTGATTTGTTTCCATGTGTCAGAAGCTAAATTCTCGTTCCCTGTAGTTTTACAAAACGCAATATAGCATCAGTGTCTGTACATGTACAGTTGTAAACAAACACACAGGTCTGTGAATTAAGGTAAGCATGAGCACAGCAATTGCTGTTGAGAGGAGTTTTGTACCCTGAATTTGTTTCAGGATTTCCATTTGAGTGTGCCTAACCAGAACTACCCTTCTATTGGGTATTTCAAGAGAGAGAGGGTGAATATGAAAGGTCAAAATATGTACCATAGATTCAGGTTACTTTCATGCAAGAGCACTTCAAATAAATATTTTCCACCGTTAGCCAGAAGTGGGTTTTTTAGAAAGATGAAAAGTAATCATTTGAGGGTGAAAATGTAAGAGAGAAATGATAGGCACATTTCCCAAATTTATAAAACAACAATAAAAAAGGCCAGGCCTAGAATTTTCACATTTGCTTAGAAGCGTGGGATATTTGATGTTACCTAGTTTGCTAATGTAAGGTGACCAGACGTCCCGCTTTTTAATAATTTGTCCCGCGTCCCGCGGCGTTTCTAAAAAGTCCCGATTTTTGGAAAGAATGCACGACAAGCTAGGGCATTCTTTCCAAAAATCAGCCTGAAAGAGGGGCGTGTGAGATTGGGGGGAGTTAAAACTTGGGGAGTTTTAAGGCAGCCATGTCGGCTCGGGTTCCGTGGTGGCCAAACCGTGGCACATGCGCCAAACGTGGCGCATTGGATGATTGCAAGTGGTACATTGCAATCATCCAATGGACAGGAAAGGTGACACTTTTCTGCCCGGCGAGCGGGACGGCAGCGTGGGTGGAAGGAAAGCCAGAAGACGGCGCCGAGCGCCCGAGGCTCTCCAGGCAGCGGCAGGTGACAGCGGGCACCAGCCGAGTCCTCTCACGGGCAGCCGCGCCAACCCTGCCTCCGCCGAGGAGGAGAGGGAAAGGGAAGTGCTCCCGCAGAGTGTCCCGACTGAAAGTTACCATCACCTGTCCTGCCCAAGCGGCCGTGTGATGCGATCCCGGAGCCGGATGGGCGCAAGGGCAGGAAGAGAGAAAAAAAGAAAGAAAAGATGACACTGTTTTAGCGAGCAAAAGTGATTCCAACCGCGGAGCGAGACGCCCGGTGAGCGGGGCGAGAGGTGCGGGGATGGCAGTGCCGCCACTGCCATCCCCGCGCCTCACGCCCCGGGCGCCTGTGCTCCACGGTCGGAGGCAGGGTCGGCGCGGCTGCCCGTGAGAGGACTCGGCCGGCGCCCGCTGTCACCTGCCGCTGCCTGGAGAGCCTCGGGTGCTCGGCGCCGTCTTCCAGCTTTCCTTCTGCGCGCGCTGCCATCCCGTCCGAGAGCCACCGAGCAGAGTGCGCTTGATGGGCTAAATCACCACCTTTCTCCTCCTCCTCCTCCTCCTCCTCCTCCTCCTCCTCCCCGGCTGGGCTGATGGCTGCCCGTCTTCCAGGAGCCTCGGTAGGTTGGTGGCCGCTGGATCTTCTTCAGCCAGCCCCTCTCCACAGCCACGAAGGAACAAAGGAAGGAAGGAAGCTGCTGCAGTAAGCGAGCGGGCGGGCGGGCGGGCTGGCGAGCGAGCCAGCCAAGAGGAGGAGGGGGTGGGTGAGGAGGGGGCGGGGGCTTATGTCAGTGCAGAGCCGGCGTGGAACGCCACCGTCCAAGAGAGAGAGAGAGAGAGAGAGAGAGAGAGAGAGAGAGAGAGAGAGAGAGAGAGAGAGAGAGAGAAAGAAAGAAAGAAAGAAAGAAAGAAAGAAAGAAAGAAAGAAAGAAAGAAAGAAAGAAAGAAAGAAAGAAAGAAAGAAAGAAAGAAAGAAAGAAAGAAAGAAAGAAAGACGAAAGAAAGAAAGAAGTTAGGAAGGAAGGAAGACAGAAAGAAGGAAGGAAGGAAGAAAGAAGACAGACAGACAGAAAGAAAGAGAAAGAGAGAGAGAGAGAGAAAGAAAGATGTTAGGAAAGATGGAAGGAAGGAAGGAAGGAAGGAAGGAAGGAAGGAAGGAAGGAAGGAAGGAAGGAAGGAAGGAAGAAAGAAGAAAGAAGACAGACTGTGGTGGGGGTACAGCTCCGGCCCCCTCCCTGTCACAGGTTTACTTGTTTGTTTGATATGTCTTGGTAGCGATTTGTGTTTAATTTTCCTATTATATCTCCCTGACCAAGGGTTGCACCCCCTGCTTCACTTTTCTCTCACTTTAGAGGCTTGCTTCTTCTTTTACAATATCTCTAAGCTCTGCAGGATTGTTTGAGATTTGCTTTATGTGTGGAATAGACAGACGTTGACACGTTTCTTGAACAAACTATTAAACAGTTTATTTAAATACAACTTCTCAGTAATTGTCAAGTGAATTTGTTACAGACACCAGCTCTTCAATTCTTTCTTTTACTTTTCTTCACTCTCTGAGACTCTCTTTGCTTTCCTGACTAACCCTAAGCAAATCTAATTCTTCTTTGTTTCTAGGCCTATAGATAAGAGCACGTTTCACCGTTTATCTCTATCTACAGATTACTCAATATATATATCACTCAATCTTGTTCCCTGACCCTGGCTCCTGCTTCCCACAGAACTGCCTAAGGCCTAACTTCTCTATAAATCTTCCCTCTTTTGGAAGTCACACACAGAGCTCCTCAGCTCTTCTCACTAATACAGACAGAGAGCTTTCTTCTAGCTCTTCTTACTAAATCCTTCCCTCTATGGAAGTTCACCTCATAACATAACAGAGAGGGCTCTTCAGCTCTTCTCACTAATACAGACAGAGAGCTTTCTTCTAGCTCTTCTTACTAAATCCTTCCCTACTGGAAGTTACCAGATAACAGAGAGCTTCCCTCCTTTGGCAATTACCTCATAACTTAACAAAGAGCCCCTCATCTCTTTCAGCCAGGCCTTTTATAGTTCCTGGCCCTGCTATCTATGCTCCGATTGGCTGTCTCTTATGATGTCATCTATCCCCCCTCCCTTCTGGAGCACTGGGATAAACACCTCCCCCTTTCTACTTACCATGCATTTTAAAGCTGTTTGGCTCTATACTTACTTGTTTAAATAGTTCCTTTTAACAACATTTTAACTTTAAACAACAACTTACAATTTTACATTCAGTACCTGTATGTGGGCACCACACAGACAGACAGAAAAAGAAAGAAAGAAAGAAAGAAAGAAAGAAAAGAAAGAAAGAAAGAAAGAAAGAAAGAAAGAAAGAAAGAAAGAAAGAAAGAAAGAAAGAAGTTGTATGGCTGTCCTGAGTCCTACGGGAGTGGGGCGGCATACAAAAACGACCAAAAAAATAAATAAATAATAAATGGTGGATCGGAACTCGTCTGGGAAAAAAATTGGCGGGTGGTATGCTTAAGGTTGGCCACCACTGCCCTAGAGACTAAAACATATGAAGAACGGTGGCAGGATTTGGGTTTGACTAGTCTAGAGAAAAGAAGGACTAGGGGGGACATGATTTTCTATGAAAATTTTTGTTGCTCCATATAGACCACATTTTTAATCAGGAACCCACCCACCCTGGTCAATGGTGTCCCTCGTTACCAATGTTAAAATCTGGTCACCTTATGCTAATGAAACGTCTGCAAGAAAACAATCAAACTTGGAGAGCAGCAAGGATCCTCATTTCAACTCCGAGTTACAAATATTCTCTTCTGTTGGTTGCTTAGGACAGTGCTTCTCAATTATTTTCTGTTATGCCCCCCCCTAGGAAGAAGTAAACATTTCGCACCCCCAACTCTCCGATCTGGGCCCCAATGGAATTTTAGTGTTAATATTTATTATTTTACTTATTATAAGCTGCAAGCAAACTATTGGCTGGGGAAGGCTGCGCTATCCACTTACATGGGAGTAAGTCACACTGAACTCAGTGGAGCCTGTTTTCGGTTAGGCAGGCATAGGCTACCATGGTTAGGGCCCTCTTTTGACACGGGGCAAGGCCAGTTTAATCAAGCCGATGTTTTGGGGTCGCTGGCCTGGCCCATAAGTACCGCCTCTGCTGGGCACGCACAGCGAATGGTGTGGAAGGAGGCTTTAGGGTGCTATTTGAAGCTTTCGCCCAGCTGCAGAGGATGCTCCTCCTTGTCCAGCAGCAGGTTCACCATGCCGTTCATGGCTACCGTTGCGCCCGCCAAGAACAACAATAACCCACTCAGCCGCCCCGCCCCACCTGGCCGCCTTCTCTTCCGGGCTCGGAGCAGCATGCAACTGGGGGAATCGATCGAGAGGGAGCACACATGTTCCCCAGGGTCACACGTACACTCCCTGGCATCGCTCCGTGCCCCCCCAGGGGGGCCCACCCCACTATTTGAGAAACACTGGCTTAGGAGTAAAAGATTCCATAAAAGCCTCAAGTTTCTCTGTAAAATGAGGATCCAGATTGTTGGGGACAATATGCCAACTCTGTAAATTGCTTAGAGAGGGCTGTAGAGCACTGTGAAGCAATACATAAGTCTAAGTGCTATTGCTGTTGCTATTGCTATTGTAACACCACTTAATTATCAAAAATTATCAAAAAGTCTGGGGATAGCAGAAAGCAGAGAATAGAGTCAAATGTCACAGATTGACCAACATATCTGAATGTTTGCAAAATTAATAAACAAAAGAATTTTAAAAAATGACAATTCTGGGAAGAACAGGTTGAATTAGCAATAGCTTTAGTGTCTAAGCTATTTCCCTTCTTGTCTACCTAACAGGTGATGAATGCTGGGTAATATGACAACTTGTAAGGCAGTAAAAGCAGCTACAAAATAAAGAAATTACAGGGCACAATCATGCATTGTGCATCCAAAGTGACATCATGCATCCAAAGTGACTCATTCACATGCGTGCACACATGCACACCTCTTCCATTAAGCAGGTAACTCAACAGAAAGTGACATTTCCTGTTTGGGAGATGTAAAAAAAAAAAAGATACAAATAGAAACCCGCACATACTTCAGTAGGAGTGAGAAGGAGCCTACAACAAAATATGCCTACCTCAAAGGTGTTAGAACTGAATTAAGTGGCAGATGTCAGAGCCTCCCAGAGTGTCCCCCACATTTTATTCTGCACATGTTCCTCAAAAAAAGAAGAAAAAATGAGTGATAATTTACAAGCAAATCAGTATCAATAAATCAGACTCCTGTAAGCAGTAGTGTTTATTATATCCTTGATGCTTAATATTCATGATAGTAATTTACTTTTATAGTACAGGTTCACTGTTATCTCCTTCAGTGCCCGAAGTTGGAGTCAGCCAAGCTGCAAAAGTAAAGAGTTAGGTAACCCTTTCAAGGCTGCAGAAGTTTATTCCCTCCAAAGAAGTTGCTTGTTTGCATTTACAGAGGAAAACATTGGTCATAATGTGATGCTGTAGTGTACCATGTAATGTTTCTTGGTGAATTTATTTATTTATTTTATTTATTAATTGTTCTTCTATGCCGCCCTACTCCCGAGGGACTCAGGGCGGCGTACAACAATTGTAAGAACATTAATAATAGGCAATAGTTTAAAAACAACAGTTAAAAGAAATATAAAAGTTAAAAAATATTCACAATCAGCCATACCAGGGGGGAATTCAGATGGATTTAGTCTTTCCCCCCTGCCTGCAGGAAGAGCCATGTCTTGACGGCTTTCCGGAAGGCCAGCAGAGTGGGGATAGTCCGGGTCTCTGGGGGAAGTTGGTTCCAGAGCACGGGGGCCCCCCACAGAGAAGGCCCTCCCCCTAGGGCCCACCAACCGGCATTGTTTGGCTGACGGGACCTGGAGGAGGCCCACTCTGTGGGCCCTAACCGGTCGGAGGGAAGTATGAGGCAGAATGCGGTCCCGAAGGTATCCTGGTCCTAGGCCATGTGAACCTGTTCTGTTTAGTTCTTACAGCCTGTGCGGGTGGCAGCAGGTTGTAATCCATGTTCTCTCATAGGCCCAAATCTGGAGACTTATGGGTACCCACAGGTTATTATGATGGCAATTGAGACTAGGATAGCCATCTCTGATCGATGCAATCATAAAGCATGACTTCATGGGACTGTATCACTTGATGATGGAAATCCAGTCCCAATTGCCATTGTAAGCCCAAGACCTGAGGGTTGTTAATTGGGAAGTGGCAGGCATCCCAGGTAAGGAAGGTGGGGGTGTCCCCAAAAGGTGGAAGAAGCCCTGGGAGGCCCTGTCAGGCTGCATGCATGTAAGTCAAGGGAGTGGAGAACTGTGGTGTGGCATAAACCCAGGGAGGCTGAAGGAGGAGGTGGGGGTCCATGCAAGTGAAGGGAAGCCAAGGGAAGGGACTCATGGTGGACTGCACAGGTAGGTTGAGGGGGGACTACGACTTAGCAATGATTTGTAATCTTCTATGCAAGATTCCTCATTAACTTTGCTTGTGGGAAGTTGGCAGAGAAGGTCATAAATGGTGACCCTGGGGCCATGAGAAACTGCAAGTATCGTAAGTGCAAGCTGATTGTCAAGTATCTGAATCACAATCTTGTTTTCCATGGGGATGCTTGCAATGGCCAGAACTTTGAAGAGTGGGGATAAGCACCACTTCTTCATTGTCACTGCAATTTGGAATGAACCGCCTATAATTGTGGAGAGGGAGGAGAGACAATTTGCATCACAGCAGCACATGGTGATTTGCGGAGTTCACCTCAATTTCAAGGAAGTCTCAGGTGTTTTAAAAGTCACCCACGGGTCAACTAGAATTGGTGCTGAGTTACATGCACAATCCCTAAAAGGCCAGCTGAGAAATATCCCAAAATCAAGGAAACCTTTATTATATTGCCACTTTCTTATGTTATTTGTAATTAAGGCCATGGCACTGCCCTGGTTTCAAAGACAATATTTATTTTTGGTTGGTTTCAAGTGACTTAGGTCAACAAAATGAACTGTGGCCTTAATGACTTTTGAAAGGGTTTTTCCTCTCCCTGAATTTCAGCAACTCTTGGTTATGAAAGGAATTTCCTTCCTCTTTTCTTACTGAACTGAAATATCTGCCTTCTCAGTATGGGTGGCATTGTTTAAGATGCAATTACTCCCACTGTACTTCTGAAGTTACAAGGTTCATCCACAAAGTACTGTACACAGCTTGGCTGTTGATACTTGGCTTAACCTGGCTGTCTTCTGACCTACAGAGAAGTTGCTGTATGAATAACAGACATCCAACACTGAGCAATCTGCCTGCATTTATTACCCTGCAAATATTGTCGGGCTGAACTGCCAAGGAGCTGCATTTCTTTTTCTTTCTTTCCTTTTCACAAATAGCCCCATTTTTAGAAAAGTTTGTGCTTATGTACTGTTAATGAGAATGTCTCTGGTGGTTGTGCAGCAAACATATTACTGTAATGAACTGGGCTCAAGGTCTAGCTCAGGGGTAGGCAAAGTTGGCTCTTCTATGACTCCTGGACGTCAACTCCCAGAATTCCTGAGCTAGCATGATTGGCTCAGAAAGTCTGGGAGTTGAAGTCCACGAGTCATAGAAGAGCCAACTTTGCCTACCCCTGGTCTAGCTAATCTAATTTTATCCTGTTTCCAGCAGTGATCAGTCACCTTTGGGAAACTTTGGGAAACTCTTCTCCATCACTGGAGATTTTTTAACAAGAGACTAGACAGTCACTTATCTGAAATGGTATAGGTTTTCCTGCTTGAGCAGGGGGCTGGACTAGAAGACCTCCAAGGTCCCTTCCAGATTCTATTCTATTCTATTCTATTCTATTCTATTCTATTCTATTCCATTCCATTCCATTCCATTCCATTCCATTCCATTCCATTCCATTCCATTCCATTCCATTCTATTCTATTCTATTCTATTCTATTCTATTCTATTCTATCCTATCCTATCCTATTCTATTCTATTGAGTTAGGACCTTGGAGTCCCTAGGGACCCTCTAGTCCAAGTCCCTGCTCAAGAAGGAGACCTCATACCACGGGTATCAACCTCGCCGCGTCACATTACCATCACATGATGTTTTTCCCCTTCGCGGAGCTGGGGTGCGCATGGCCTGTGTGTGACACATCCCAGTTTGACACCCCTGCGTGATCATCTCAGACAAGTGGTTGTCCAATCTCTTCTTAAAAACTTCCAATGATGGAGCACCTAGAACTTCTGGAGGCAAGTCTTTCCACTGATTGGTTATTCTCACTGACAGGAAATTTCTCCTTAGTTCTAGGTTACTTCTCTCCAAGATCAGTTTCCATCCATTGCTTCCTATTCTGCCTTCAGGTGCTCTGGAGATCTTCTTTTGATCTTCTATACTGTCTAGGGTCTAGTGCTTGTTCGAAAGAGCACTAAACCCATGTATATAAGGAGCCAACATAAAACCTGAAGAGAGCATTGGAAAGCACCAATCACCAATATGTACCTGTGGAAACCAGGTAACCAGTGTTTCCTGCAGTCCAAGCCAAAATGACCATAAAAGACACTGCCCTGCTTTGTGGTCAAGTGTCAGACTGCCTCATCATCCACACTATAAGCACACTAGATTATATCCATGGCGATGATTATGTTGGGAGGAAGGGAAAACTTTGTTTAAAATCAGCTGTTTTAAACTAATCTCAGGTGGGGAGCGGGGCATGAGACAAAGACAAATTCCTGAGAAACGCCTTATATAAAATTACCAGGTCAGGTACATGCTACAGTTGGCAAATGTGACAACGAGCCCAGAGGCTTAGTCACTAGAACAGTGTTTCCCAACCTTTGCAGAATTCTGGGAGTTGAAGTCCAGACATCTTCAAGTTGCCAAGGTTGGGAAACACTGCACTAGAAGATGGGATGCTGTACCCATGGAGATCATTCACTGAGCATTGTTCACTGGTGTTACAAGCACAAATTACAGAGAGAGATGGCCGTTGAATGGAGTAACATAATAGCCGGGTGGACATTCAATTAAGAGGTCCTAAAAATATTGTTTTAAAACAAAAAACCTGTGTTGAAGGTGCAAAGAAGTATTGAATGGCTAGTTAGAGAGCTTAAAAATTAAGTATTCAATGTGGTCAGTAGTTAGGCCAAGGTTGGAAATCCTAGCTTGTAGACTAGACTGAAAAATGTTTTTATTATTATTTTTTAAACATTTGTTCTGGAAGGAGACATGGCAGATCATTTCTATATCATTGCCAAGAATTTAACATGTGCGATACCCGTTTATTGAGTCACCAGGCTGGAGTGTGACATGAACGAGACTTGTCATTTTAGATGTATTGATGGGTTTTTTTTTAAATACTTTTATTATATTACTTGCCAATGAAATGCTGAAGTACCAATAAAAGAACCCTTTTAATTTTAATGGATTTAATATGAGAAATTCAAACACATAATTAACTTGCCCATTGGAATCAATAATCCTGAAAAGTGCTTAATTCTGACAGAATTGTATCTTAATATTTTTGATGGAGTAAATAATAAGTCATCAGCCTACTCTCTTGAGAGAAAACTTCAGGATTAGTTATGACAAAAGACTACATTGTGTCCATCAGTCAATATATGGAAAACAGATAAGCAATGGGGAATAAAAGCGTAGAATATCATTACATGCATTTCTATTTATAACCTTTAATTATTAAGATTGTAGCAATTAATCAATCACCTGATTAGCATGCAGGGTCCTGATTTTATCTTGAAGCCTGAATTAATTAATTAGCCATTAAACAACCTTATTATTTCCTACTTGCATATCCAGTTTGCATTAAGGGTGCCTATTGACAAAACATATCCTGTTCTCTGTATTTATTGCAGCAGGCATATGAAGTTACTGACATTCACTTACTAATTTAGAGGCAGAATTATGAATGAGTTAAAAGACTTTAAGCTTTGCATAATTTCAAACTACTTGTTATATTCTAATTAGCTAGGTTCGATTGATTTGTTTTCAGTATAACTCTCAGCTGTTCAAGTGGAGTCAAATTCAACTGGTGTGTATTATTGCAATGATATAATTGTGTTAATTCTGCTACAAGTCAATATGATCTTTTTACACAGGCGTGCTTCTTTGTACTGTTGAGGGTGTGTGTGGAATGTCACTAGGTCTAGTGGTCTCCCCTTCATTCTAATTACTCTCAGTGTCATGGTTCTTCCTTGATCCTCAACCTAAATTTCCCCATTTCTGTACTTCATACCATTAATCCTCCTAGCTAATACCTGTTGCTTTGTGTTAAATTGTGGCTCCTTTCCTTTCCCCTCTGCATGAGAAAATCTGCAGGATCCTCTCATTCCAGAACTACCCTTGGCCATAGTTTCCAACATTTATATTTAATACCTTTTCAAATTTTCCTTGTAGCTATTTGCTTTCCCTCTATTGTTTTTTTACAAATGTTTCGTTACTGCAAAGAGAACATTGTTTCCTGGTCGCAGAATAAACCACCAATGTCTAAGAAATCTTCCCACTCTTGGACAATGCAATTGAAAATGTTAGTTGTTTCTACCTATATTCATACTAGTAAACATATTTTCAGATACTTACAGAATGGAAACATTGATATGAATAATGGTAGGGCTAACATTTCTGAGTTGCAAATATCCAGCCTATTAGCAATAGCACTTAGCAATAGCACTTAGACTTATATACCGCTTCATAGTGATTTACAGCCCTCTCTAAGCGGTTTACAGAGTTCAGCATATTGCCCCCAACAATCTGGGTCCTCATTTTACCGACCTCAGAAGGATGGAAGGCTGAGTCAACCTTGAGCCTGGTGAGATTTGAACAGCTGAACTGCTGAACTAACAGTCAGCTGGAGTAGCCTGCAGTAGCTGCAGTTAACCACTGTGCCACCTCTATTAGAACATAAGTAACAGCAGTAGGACAGCAGGAATAGGAAGTTCTACCATCACAAGTTAGTTTATGAAATACCTTATCGTTCCTAGAATGCCTCCCAAGAGCCATAGATTTTGATCACAGTCTACTACAGGTAGTCAACATCAGGTAGTTAACCTTTCATTTAGTGGCTACTCAAAGTTACAAGGGCACCGAGAAAAGTGACTTCGCACCATTTTTGACACTTATGATCGTTGCAGCATCCCTTTGGTCACATGTTCAAAATTCGGACGCTTGGCAACTGGCTCCTTTTTATGACGGTTGCGATCTCTTGAGGTCATGTGATCATCTTTTATGACTGTCTGACAAGCAAAGTCAATGGGGAAGCCAGATTCACTTAGCATCCACGTTGCTAAATGAACAACTGCAGTGATTCACTTAACAACTGTGGCAAGAGAGATCATAAAATGGGGCCACATTCCCTTAACCACCGGTCTCACTTAGCAACAGAAAATTTGAGTGCAATTGTGATCGTATGCTGAGGACTACCGGTACGGTGTTTGATTCCTCTATTGACTTCCCAACTCACATATTCCACTCATGTTTCTTTGCTGCTAGGGAAGAAAAGGGGCTTCTTTAGCTGTTTTGCTTGTAAACCTAGTTACCCAAGAGATGTTTATTGTATCTCGATTCTTTTCTCTACGTGAATATACAGTGTGGAGCAGAATGTGGATGGGTGCAGAGCAGTGGTGTGTTCCTACCAGTGCGGTCCACTCTATAGCACCGGTAGTGGCCCGCTGGTGATGTCACAGGTTGCCGGTGCCTTAAAAAATTTTTAATTTTTTTTTACATTTTCTTCTGCGCATGCCCAGAAGCCGAGTTTCCGGCACTGCTCATGCGCTGCCTTCCTACCCCACAGTGAGTCTAAACAGGGCAGGATGGCTGAGGGAGCGCGTGAGACGCTGACAGAACGGGCGGCAGGAGCTATCTCAGTTCCCCTCCCTTCAGCAGTCCAAGAAGCCACGCCCACCCTGTCACATGGCTGGCAAGCCACACCCACAAAATAAGCCACGCCCACAGAGTGGTAGTAAAAAAATTAGGAACCCGCCCCTGGTGCAGAGCCCTGTTTCTGCCCCCCCCCCAAAAAAACCCCAAAATCCTGTGAAACTCCTAGGTGAAATCCGCAGCAGCAGCAAATTTGAAAACTTAACCAAATTAGGTATGGAAACTGCTGATGGGTTTTACATATGGAAGTTTAAAAAAAAAAGACACTTTCCTCCATTTGCTTTCCTGACCATAACCGTGTTTTCTCACCATCAGCACTTCCACTATAAACTCTTTTTGTCAGAGGTTTATAACACAAATGTAAAGATTTGCTATGGGCTAAATCTCAATCCAAGAGCAAATGTTTATACCAATTCTGAAAACAATCAGCTTGCCCATTTGTAGTTATGCATGTGTTCATCATCTGTTATTGCTTGTCCAATGCACTGCAACTTCTGGAAGGAAAAAGAGACATCTGGAGGAAGGGGGGAAATGTTTTTGCTATCCCGCAGATATAAAGCATGTTCTCCTGAGTTGGGGAATGAGGTAGTGCATAAATGCCTCTTTCCTAGTTTATGGCGAAAACTTTCTGATCGAGCTGGCCAGATTATCCACCAAGGACAATTTATGGCTTTTTACTGCTGGTGAATTATCTGGGCCGGCTGAAAACTAGAGATGAGCAAATTATTCAATGTGAATAATTTATCCGATCAGCTTAGCCTTTTATGCATCATGATTTATCTGCAAGCAGGTGATGATTCTTAGGAGAGTGTTCATTATTTGCAGTTTTCCTGCAAATAGGACTGCGAACAAAGTTTAGATTTCAGTAGGTTCTGTAATGGCTTTCAGTGTATGACACCATTGGTCCCTGGAGGCACATCAACTTTGAATTGTGATCTGATCAGCTGAAATATTTTGAGTATCCATGACTATTTCAAAAATTCACCCGTAATTTGCTTGATTGCCTACTAAGAAAAAACCCGAAAATGTTGAGCTAATCAGGTTGTTGACAGGATTTTACTAGACAAAGTTTGCATCAAAGTTAATTCTTCTAACAGCAAATAAAAGTTACTTATTTACATGGTAGAGTACTGTCCTTTGGATACCGATAATCCTTGAGTTATAATTACAATTGAGCCCAGAATTTTGGTGAGAGGTTGGTGTAGTCATAAATCGAGTCACCACATAACCTGACTCAATTTTAAAAACGCTTCTATGATGGTCATTTTAAGTGAGTCATTGCAGTTGTTAAACAGCTCATGTCATAATGCTGAATCCAGCTTATCCAAAGACTGTTTTGGATTGCAGAATGTCCCCAAAATGTGTTCACATGACCACAGAAGACTGCAATCATTTGCAATCAACTCACTGGCAAAGATGGGTTCTTACTTCACTGCAGTTCCAGTTAGGCCTTGCCATTTCCTTTTAAATAGATTACATTTCATGCTCTATTTAAATGATAGGTAGCATTCAGTATGCTCCCTCTTCTCCACTCCAGTAGGTAAGCTTATTTGATACTGTGATCCTGATTTGATCTATTCTAGAGATTCTGAATCTTGATGCAGCCAAGGTCATCTGCACGCAGCCTTGTTTCATCTGCACTCCATCCCCTCCACTGTTACCATTGTCCACTGGGAAAATATCACAGCAAAGTAACTTTTTTGCCCAGAATAAATGCAACCGTTTATTTCACTTTTAAACGTTGATTTCTGCAACTATAAACCCTATGATTATGCCTTCGTATCACAAAGGTACAGGGGAAAAAAATGAAGGGGATCTTTTCTGTTGCTCTATCTTCAGCTGATAACACACTCTGGAGGCTCACAAAGCTCTCCTCCAGGCAGCAAGGAAAGCAGATTGAGAATAAAAGCCTCCGGAGGCTTTACTCGGAGTGACTGAAGTTTGTCCAATAAAAGCTTTAACTGCACCTACTTTCCTTTTACCTCTCACACTCTCTGAAAACAGCAGAGTAAGAACCTTTGTATCCAATTATACAGTAGAGGAAGAACAGACTTGTGCCACCCTTCAAAGCTCACAGGAGCTATCCAAAATGGCAGGGTGCATTATTTTAAGAGATTCTGATTAACTGCGTAGAATGATATTTCCTGATACAGTTTTAAATTCTAACTCTGACATAGAAAGAGCCATTATTCTATAAACCTGCTTATGGAAACCCATAAGCGGGGATAGAATGCAGTAATACCTTCCTACTCTTCCCCCCCTTCCCAGCTATTAATCTACAGAGCCACATTACATCTCATATTAAATATGACATTACCCAACAGGACTCAAAGCCATTGGAAGCCTGCCCCTGCAACGATAGGTTTAATCCCTTTTTAGAGCCAATCAAGATGTTGGACATCTCAACATCTTCTAGTAGGGAATTCCCCAAGTGAAGAGAGCCAGTTTGGTCTAGTAGTTAAGGCACCAGGCTAGAAAGTGGGAGAGTATGAGTTCTACTCCTGCCTTAGCCATAAAAGCCAGCTGGGTGCTCTTGGACCAATCACTGTCTCTCAGCCTAACTCACCTTACGGGGTTGTTGTTGTGAGGAAATTAGGAGGAGGAAAGTGTGCTAGATATGTTTGCCACCTTGAGTTATTTGTAAAAACAATAAAGGCAGGATATAAATAAAATAAATAATAAATAACTGTTTGGTGGATGAAAATGTACTTCCTTTGGCAAGACCTAAGTTACACATCACTCAGCTTCCTCAATCCAATCACTCAATTCCAGAATCCACGTTGATTCTAATTTTCCATTTAGACTTGATAACGAAATTGGTGTATGGAGCAAATAAAAAAATCCCCTGAAAACCAGAGCCTGTGATTTAGGAATGAGAGCGGTATTATCCTTTCCATCAACATGAGGTAGACTGATGGCTCCTCTAGATATAGCAAGCTAATATGAGCTGTTGGGTCCCAACCAATAGGCAAAATGGAAGAGCCGCTTTAAGCAGCATTGTGGTATCGTGTTAGAGTGGTACATTATTACTTTTTTTTAAAAAAAGAATCATTATTAATCATTATAATAAAAGGTACTCCTGTGGTTTTATGGTCTTAGCAATCAAAATGGTTTGGCTGATATGAGATGCTTGCACTTTGTTTTCAGACAATAAAATACATAGTATAATAAAATAGCTTAGGATAGTTTTGGGCTTCCTATAGATTTGTGCATATATAAATGATCTAGAAACATTCATCAAATACCAGGAATGATCCTGCTGCTGTCTCCAAAAATCTTGTTCCTTTTTTATTTGATATGGGTCCTTCATTAAATAATTCCAAGAGCACTGGGAGATCAAATGTTTTTGCTAGAACCATCCAGTTTCTCATGCCTAGTCACCGTGAACTTTCTTGCCATCCCCTCCTGTAGTATTTTGCCTTGTAAGGTAAGAGCAGTACCTGGAGTAGTACATCTGTAGCAGACTCTCTGTGTCAAGAGCACCTGACAGGTAGTCTGGAAGCACCTGGAAAAGACATTTGAAAATAGCTCCAGGTTGCAAGCATTTTTCAACTGTCCATTGACAGAATGTACTAAAACAATTTTCATTCTAGTCATGACTATTATCTCTCTGCAATGGTTTATGGCTCCTTGATTAGAGCTACTACATAGGCTGCAATGAGTTCTCCCTCTCTGTGTAAATGCATATACATGGCTAAAAAAGGAAGAGAATCGAGAAGCAACAATAAAAAAGAAAAATATCACACTGATGAAGCAGCATTGAGTAAAAGCAAGGGCCCAGAGAAATGAATATGATATTCTTTTTTGTCTTTTGCACATCTAGCTCTCATCTTCAGTTATAAATATAATTCAATAGAACGTATAACTGGAGAGGAGGAAATAACTTATGTCTTTTTCCCATTTGTCAGAGTTGGTGTGTGAATGGAGTTAAAACAGTATTTTAAAAAAGGCTTAATATATGTGCTGTGGTTTACCTCAAAGGTCATAGTGCTTGATGCATGGACCAAGGGCTCTTCTTCTCAATTTTGTTAAAATGTTTTCCTCCAGTCCTTGAGGCAGCAGAAAAATCTGCCAGCAAAAATTGTTCTGCTCCAACTGCCAAGACCTATCCTGCCAAAGCCAGCAGCTACTGCCATCCTTAAAAATTTAATGCAGGACGAGTTAATGAAAACAACTGGTGGAGTTCCTGCCAGCGGGAAAATCGTCCACCAATCCCTCTCCTAGCATGCGGTGAGGGTGGGGCTGCAGGAGGAGGCAAGTTTTGATAGGTGGTTATATCCATGGTTTATCCATCTGTCAAAATCTGACCTGGAGGGTTGGGTGGGCTGTGTGCTGAACCTGGCTCTATCCCACTTCTCTATATTCACCACCACCACACACACACGGGGGGGGGGAGAGAGAGGGAGAGGGAGAGGGAGAGGGAGAGGGAGAGGGAGAGGGAGAGAGAGAGAGGGAGAGAGAGAGAGAGAGAGAGAGAGAGAGAGAGAGAGAGAGAGAGAGAGAGAGAGAGAGAGAGAGAGAGAGAGAACCTGTCATACTTTTTTGCTCTGGCTAACAAGCCCTGGCAACAAAGGCCTTATCTGCCAGGTGTCTTATCTGCCAGGTGTCTCATTCGGCTCCATAGATCAGATCAGGGAGGTAAAGAATCGGCTCCAACCTCCCTGCTTCTCTTCCATCGGATCGGCAGGATGACAGGAGAAATAGAGGAGGTTTCTCTTCACCCATCATGGTTCAGCTTCATGGAATTGGAGACCTGGAACCTTATCCCCACTTCTATAGGCAGGGTGAAAAATAATGCTGTGGGGAGTTACTGACAGCAGCCCTTCAGAGTAGATCAGACTAGGAAACCAATGCTCCATAGGTCAGATCTGGTAGACTCCTGCAAGTATGAATGTGTTACTCCTTCCTTTCATTTTCATGTGAACTAGGGTGGGTGGGATGTCTACTTATGTGATATTGTTGTGCTGGACTCAGGCCGCTTTTATCAGATTGTTGTCTTGATAGCAGCTCTTTCTACTGTCCCTCAAGGCCATTCCCTCTAACCTCTACCATCAGGTCTTCTGGGAAGTTCAAAGCAAGAGCCTGGTTTGGAAAAACCACAGACTCATGTTATCAAAAGCAGAATGGCTCTGGAGAAAAATGCCCAGAGACCAGAGGGGAAGGATTATGTCCCCAGCAGCCTAAAGTGGCCAATAGCAACTTCATCAATGAGAAATCATTTATATGGTGAAACTCCATTCATGGGTCAGTAAAAGGTGGAAAGGCTACTTTTAAAGTGAAATACTGTAGGTTAAGATGAATTTAAGATGCAACTGATATGGGCTGGGGGTGAGCTGAAAATAACATCTTTAAATGAGGTCATAAAATGTCATTTAAAATGATTGGCAGGTCATCTTTATCCCATGATTAGACAGGCAGGAGGATGAATCCTAATGAGGAATGCAAAAATCCAAATAGCCACGAAATGCCAAGAAAATAGCATCTCTTTACTGCCATCCTGTGGCTGTCCTGATTTTTGCAGGTCCAATTATATACATTATCTCTTTAATTATTGTTACTGTAGATTTAGCATCTCCTGCTGCAGCAGAAAATAAAGAAGGATAGACCCTGTGATGCTATTCTGCACTTGGCTGTCATCAATACGAAACATCTTTGTCTCATGTCTGAGTTATATTTTGAGAACTTCAAAGAAATGTTGGTTCTGAGTGGTATGAAACGATTCCACAATCCACATTCATTATAAAGAACATTTCCCTTAAATGACAAATATTAGAACACACTTGCATGAGCTATAGCTAATGCAAATCCGTAGTCATTTATATCTAGAGGAAAAAGAATCAGATAGCGTAGTCGCATGTCGTTGGCAAAAGGAAACTCACTGGAAAGATATGCCCATGGAATAATGCTTTATTTTTATTTATTTAGGCCAAATATATATTAAATGCTAACATCTAGGTACCTGAAAGACAGCTAGATTAGAAGACACAATAATCCAAAATGCTCCAAGATGAACTGCAGTTGTTCTCCCTACTCACTACCACCCCAAATATTATATTTTCTCTTTGAGGGTATACAGACCCTTATAGCTATTTAAAAAAAAATCATAAGAATGCTTATATATCTGCCATAGTCTAATCCAGTGATGGTGAACCTTTTTTGGCTCGGGTGCCAAAAGGGTGTGTGCGCGCGCGATAGCATGCATGTGCGTGCCCACACCCATAATGCCTCCCCTGCACATGTGCACAACCCCCGCACTGCTCGCCATGCATGCACACAAGCCCCCCCCCCGCAATGCCCCCCACGCATGTGCACAGGCCTCACTGAAGCCTCCGGACTACCGGTAGGCCCGTCGGGCCATTTTTCGCCATCCCCAGGGTTTAGGAAAGCCTCCTGAAGCCTGGGGATGGCAAAAAATGGGCCAACGGGCCAACCGGAAGTTCATTTCCGAACTTCCGTTTGGGCCGTTGGGCTGTTTTTCGCCATCCCCAGGGTTCAGGCGGGTTTCCTGAAGCCTGGGGGGGAGCGAAAACGGCCGAAAAGAAGTCCAAAAATCAGCTGACCAGCACGTGCATGCGTGCTGGAACTGACATAGGGCAACGCCTCACGTGCCTTCAGATATGGCTCCGCATGCTACCTGTGGCACGCGTGCCATAGGTTCGCCATCACTGGTCTAATCCATTATTGTTTAATGAATTATAATCAATGTTATTTGTGGTATTTATCCCAATAGCTATCTGTTTCTGTCTCTGTTTTTAATGCAACTAGATTTCTTTCCCACCTTCTGCTAGGAAGTAATGTTCTTAACCATGACAGCAGCAGTCAAAGTATTGAGGGCACAATATTATAATTCTTAAGAAGACGTCTCACAGCCCATACTAGCTAATCAAAAATCAAAGAGGTACTTGAATGGAACAATCCTTACTCAAGTTCCTGCCGAAAACTTTCCTGACCCTTTCATCTCCAGTACTGCAACTCTGTAACCCCAAAGTGGGAAATATAATGAATTATTCTCAAGCCACATAGTACACTTTCAAAATTTCATGGTCCAGTGGAACCAACAAAAATAAACGTTCTGCCATTCCAAGTTACGAAAAATGAATCCTGGTAATTAAGCAGGATAAACATGGGCGAAAGTCAGATATTTTTTTAGGACTTGTAGATACCTCCTCAAATTTCCGTTCCAGACAAAAAGCACCCAGTACTTTCATATTCAATTAGTGCTATAAAAGAGAAAGCTCTCTGTAGATAGTGAATTACAGTTCTTTACCTGGACCTCTTCTGCAAAATGTCTTTGTGTTCCAGAAACATAGGCTGCATGCTATAGACCAGGGGTCCCCAACCCCCAGTCTGTGGACCAGCACTGGTCTGCGGCATGCCACCAACCGGTCTGCACAAACAAGTGAAGCCCTATCTGCACCATGCAAAACAACGCCCCCTCCGGTCTGTGGAAAAACCTCTCTCCACAGAACTGGTCGCTGGTGCCCAAAAGGTTAAGGGCCACTGCTACAGACCACATTTGGCTCTATTTTGACTTAGGCATTCCTGGACTAAATAAGATAAGCTATGATTTTAGCTACAAGTACTACAGCATGTGCCTTTCCAGGCATCTGAGTCTGCATGCTTAGTGTAAGTGACAAGACTGCTGCTTTATTACTAATTCTAATTCAGTTAAAGTCTAACACACTTGACTAAAAAGTAAACGGTTGTGTGGTAAGGCAGGTTGGGGGGGGGGGGAACACCCAGCTTTCTTGCATACCTAGCTAATAAAAAGAAGTGGGTGCTTTTATATTAGAAGACCAGCGTGGCTGGTTTGGGTGAAGTTTTGGCTTTGCTTTGTTTTGAAAACTGTATTACAGGGAAATGAGACTTGATGCCAAACGTTTTCATTGAATATCTGCGCTTTTAGCAAAGTGACCCCATTTCTCCCTGACAGGATTAAATAGATGTATTTGCCTGCTATCCATTTCTCTTCTGCTTGGATCTTCCCGCCAGTGTGAGTCGCTGAATAAACTCAAGAACTTCAGCCTCTAATTTAGACGTTATAGGAAACCAGCATTTCTCATTCATTTTTATCCTCTAGAAAAAGGGAAAAAAATCTGGTTGTCAGGAATTGGGCAGTGTTCACTAACATACTTGCTGCATTCTGAGAATTCAGAATGACACTGATTGATTGTGATATATAATATGGCTCGTCGCATAATTTGGGGACCCTTATTTTCTCTCACAAAGGAGCGTGCGTTTTTGTAGGCTTTTATTTTTTATTGTTCAGATCCAATTGATTTTCTTAAAAACAATTGTTTCTTTTGATTATCCTCTCTTTATTTCTCCTTTCTTCATTGTTCATAACTG
>JALIGW010000001.1:201767225-201839725 GCA_023053685.1 Diadophis punctatus similis | reverse complement strand
GCCTCACATACCTACCTGATCTCACCCAGTTCACATTGCCAGGATGATGTAGGACACTATCCCTAGCTGGTATGTGAGCTCATCTAGGTTGTATCAACAGGATGTTCTTAAGGATTGGTGAGGAGAATTCACCAATAAAAATGCTGTTGCTCTTTGTTACCTTTTGTTGCTTGGAAAATGATATAAAAGCAATAAATACTGCAAAGGCAGTCAGACATCTTAGCATCCTGCAATGACTGGTCTCTAATTCCATCAGAAATGGACTGGAATATATTTTCCCAGGTCCCATACTTCTTCATTGGTTGCTTTTTAGAATATATGGAAATAAATTCATGGTTTTTACAGGCAGGTATCAGGTATGTTTAGTTCTTAATCACGAACAAAGGTTTCCAAGTAGAAACATGAATTGCATTCATGAAAAGACACTAAAGTCCTTTTCCGCCCATTGCTTGCTTTTCTAAGCATCTGGACTTAATGGTTTTCATTAAGTTTCCCAAGTCACCCCAATACAACATTGTCATTTCTCATCACCCAAAATAGCCGTATCTTGAAATTTAAGCATGAGAAGAATTTTGTTTATAGAGTGCAGGTCTATGAAAGAAACCTCTAAATCTCTACCATGTTTTCCCCAAAATAAGACCCTGTCTTATATTTTTTTGAACCCCGAAATAAGCGTTTGGCCTTATTTTTGGGGAGGTCTTATTATTTTGGGGCGCATGGAGCAAGACGGGGCTCCTCTTGCCATCTTACCTGATTTCCAGCTCTGTCTCCCTAACCCTAACCCTAGGAAATAGCGGGGACCGGCTGCACATGCAGTTAAATATTTTCAGGAAGGGCTTATTTTTGGGGAAGGGCTTATTTTTTTGGGGGAAGGGTTTATTTTTGGAGGAGGGTTTTTTGGGGGGTGTGTCTTATTTTCAGGGAAACATGGTAGTAACATTACTTTATTCTCTGCAAAAAGAAAAAAGAAGAAAGAAGAAAAAGATGAAGAATTCTTTCAGAATGGCATTTGACATAATACAGGAAGTGATGGGGCTGCATTTAGAGGGGGGGAGTCTAGAAATCAAAAAGATGCAGCAATGGTTGCACTCATTAGGCCATTGTTTGATCCAAACCAATGACAGCAAAACAGGAAGATACTTCCTCCCGCTTGAATTAATTCAGAAAATTAGTTTGTAGCAGGGGTGAAATCCTCCCGGTTCGCCCGCACCAGTCCTTCGGCGTATAGCCGATGGAACTGGCGGCGGTCGCGGCACGGAGCTTCTCCCACCCGCTTTCCCGGCCCGGCTGAACGCCGCCATTTGGGTTATTTTTCCCTCATGCACAGAGGGAAAAATAACCCGAATGATTGTGTTCAGCCGGGCCGGGAAAGCAGTGATTGTGTTCAGCCGGGCCGGGAAAGCGGGCGGGAGAAGCTCCGCGCCGCGACCGCCGCCAGTTCCATCGGCTATACGCCGAAGGACTGGCCCGGGCGAACCGGGAGGATTTCACCCCTGGTTTGTAGTAAAGTTATGCCTGGCCTGTTATTTTGTCCCGTCTTAATAAAATGAGGTGTATTTGGAATGGACTATAACCTGATTCCTTGTGTTTGGATGTGCAAGAAGCAGACTGCTAAATTCATATTTCATCCAGAGAGAGTATGTACTGTAAGTAAATGGGAATAGCTTATGCGCTCTGAGATGTAGGCACCTTGCTAACTAGCATATCTCGGCAAACAAAAGCGCTTCAAAGTTGAACACTCACACCAGTGTGTTCTATTTCCACTTCATCCATGTGCTCGGCATCTTCAACAGTATCAAAAAAATTTATAGAAGTGGTGATTAGCTGCCCAAAGAGCATGATGTATGCATTATTAATTAAAGAAGGTAAATTTGGCTAATTGTCATTTCTATATAGTAGCACTGCACTAAGATACATTTTAACAATCTATAAATAATTGATAATTTTTTTCCCTTTCATCTTCCTTCCTAGTTTGCATAAAACTAATGACTTTGTAAATGTTACTCACTTCAAAATACTCCGATGCTCCCATGAAAATTAAACTAGCGGCATAACCTTAGCAAATAAGGAAACTTTTTTTAAAATCTTGCTTTTTGTTGTAGACGAAGAAAGGAAATTAACAAAACTCTGATTCTGGGAAATCCACATGGGAATCAGAAAGGGATGTCATCCATGCAGGGCGTTCATAGTAAGGACATTGTAACTTTTAAAGTTCCAAAGAGCAAAAAAAAAAAAAAAAGATCCATCTCATCAAAACTCTGGAAAACGGTCAAGTGGTGTTATTTGTTCCACATTAAACAGGATCAGGCTCTGGAACAGACAAGCCTACATGAATACACAGTGCTAGAACAAGAAAGAGTACTGATAAGCATTAAGTATTTTTTTTTGTACTTATCAAATGACTGCATGCATAATCCCCTGAATCAAGTTAGAGGCAGACTCAAAATTCTTCAAAAATGGAGTGTTTGGGTATCACTTATAGCTGCTTGTTTAATATGATTATAATACCTTGCTGTTTCCTTGAAATGGAGGATTTATCCAAGGAACAGTACAATCACTTGCTGAGGTCTCTGTGATTTTTACAAATCCACAACCTGCCAGACTACAGTGTTATCACAGTAGGACTTACTTCTTTAATTTTAGTGCAACTAAATACATTCCCAGAGGTGCTGGGGGTATTATAATTTCCCTATTCATCTGGTTTAGAATATAATGTTTGTAAAATGCAAAGTGTATATTTGTTCATAATTTCAATATGGCGGTAGCATTTGTAATGTCTATATAGAGGCTTACATATGCTTCTTCTCTTCTTCTTTTTTTAAAGTAAGGTCTGTTTCTTTGACCTTTTTCTCTCATTTTAACCCTACTGATATGTCACCCATGGCAACCTTAAACCGATTTTAATAGAGTCTATCCTATTATTCATTTAAATTGAGGTGCAAGAGCACTTAGACCAGGGAAATTTGCATTCTGCAAATGGGGATTTGATGAGCAAAAATGCTAAGATATATGTTGTATAACATGCCCTATTTTGCTAGCAAATAAACAGCTCTTGAAATTGATAAACTTCAGAATATTTTATCCTCAAATGTTTGTACATAAATGATTAAAATGCATTAGCAATTCTGCTTTTAAAAATACATGGGGAAAACAACACAGTTGTGTTGCTTAAATTTGTAATTAACAAATTTATTACTAATTCTGTTCAGTTCTTTAATATGTTGCATTCCTGAAGAAGAACATTAATACACAATGGCAGAAAGAAGCTAATTTTAAGACTTTGGAGAAATGAATGTCTTTTAATGCTGTGTGTTTCTCTTATCTACATGCCACATTATTGTAATAAGTACATTCAGGAATAATTTCTTTTCAAATATTTTTACAAATCTTGCTCTTATTTGCATGCAAGTAAGTTGTCAGCTTAAATCTTTGAAATGCAAAATATATCTCATTTCTATATTTCATCAAGGAGCCTTTCATGTTTAATAAATTACAACTTAGATCCTCCAAGACTTTGTTTTTCATTAACTAAAAGCAAAAGGATACATTTAAAATCTTAATCACAACCTGCAAGGGTATTTGCATGTTGCTGATATTTGTCTTGATGGAACTTTTACTATTTGCAAACTAATCGGGAGAGCAAGGTTACACCAATAATTTCTGCAGACAATAAATGTTTCTAGGCTGTAAGCCTTTTCATTGTGTCAGGTTCCTTATGTTTGTGGAAACCTGAAGTGGATGAAAGAAATACATTCACCCAGAGATTTAAAGATCTCTGCTTTAAAGAGATCATCCAGAAAATGGACAATGGTTAAGTGATTTCAGAAGACTATAAAGAATACCTGAATTCATTTGTAGGAATATGGGATGAGGTCATTAAGAACCTAAGCAAAAAGAAGGCAAAATCCATCCCTATCCTACACATGATACTCAATAACAGTAGGAATCAAGAAGCATCTGTCTCTGGTATGACCTGACCTTTAGTTAAGCTAAACATAGTAGCTCATCTTTCAGAAGGCCAAGCCCACCGGTTTCTTTGTCATAGGATGGGTCATCTCATCTTATCAGAGACAAGGAGCCTGACAGCTGGCACCGTTTCCTGATCCCCGTGGTCTCTGGGGGCAACAGCAGTATGACATTACCAAAAAGTTTTTGTTTTTTTAAAAAGCAAACTTTTGCTGAACTCAGTGTTCCGAGACCCACCCCCCCCCCCCACTTAATCTCTTTTTCTCCCTCCCTCTCCAGTCTCGCCAATCAACTTCTTTTTTCACTTTTCTCGAATCGGTTCAAAAATCTGGTAAATGAATATGGGTAGGTAGTTAAAGTGATGCAGCCTGCATTGTTGTTTTGCCAGCTAACAGGTTAAATATGGCATCGCTTTAAGTTTCCAATCAAATTCTTTTTTTTTTAAATAGAAAAATCTCTGAAAGCAGAAAGGGTTGAGGGAGGGTGAGGTAAAAAGAAATAAATCATTGTAGTCTCAGGAACAGTAATCCTTGTTGAGGATTTTGGCTGATTGATATAAATAACATCGTCCTCGCCATCTGTCCGAAGAGGGACCTTTCCAGTTAGTGTTAAGCTGCAACGGCAGAATAATTAATGAATGGTGTCCTTTGTGCTGGTAATAAAGACAAGACAAATTATGTTATAATCCAACTGCTGCTCATTTGTCACAGCCAAATAAAATGTCAAATAAAAGTGAGGGGGGGCAGTGTTTGTTTAATGGACTGCAAGCTACCTGTGCGTATCATTGACAGACAACTATAGTGTACGCCCTGGATATAGAAAGCAATGAAATGCAGTTTAAAAAATTGGAGGGTTTTTTTTTTTTTGAGAGAGAGAGATACATGCAAATCTATTTCTTCCTTGTTTGTGAAGGAGAAAGGGCAGCCAAGGAAGACCATTTTCACAGCCGTATATTGATGCAAGCTTTAATTATATAGCTATAATACCCTCTTGGTTCCTTTCTTAGAAGGATTAGACTGTGCTACTTTGTGCCCTGAAAAATGCAGTGTGCCGGGGAGGAAGGAAAAGCTTCACCGTGGTTCTGATGCTACAGATCCGCAAGAATCTGTTTGCATGTCAGGCTTGCTTGCTTGCTTGCTTGCTTGCTTGCTTGCTTGCTTGCTTGCTTGCTTGCTTGCTTGCTTTGGACAAGCTTATTCCCCATAGTTGCTAGGAAAACCAAATGTTGAAATCATTTGCAGGGATTCAGCCAAGTCCCCGTGGGGAATTACCTATGGTCGAGGGCAGGGCTGCACTTTTTCAGAACATGTTCCTGCTGTAAAAAATTCACAAACCTGGCATTCGTACAGGCATCTGTCGCTGGCGCTAATGCCAGTTCATAGTATACATACAAACATCTGCTTCCAAGCACAAAGGGAGGCAGAGCGCTTGACAGGTCTGTGTTAGCAGAGTTTGCAATGCCAGTTCTTTATGCAAAAACCCTAATGCTTCCCGTCAAGCCATTAGAAGTGATACAATCAGCCCAGGCCCCATTAAGCCATCAGTGTCCACCTGTGATAAAGATGGCCATTTGTTTTCTTAAAGCCCACTTAATGTCTGCTTAACTCAATTTGTCAGGAAATGTAGAACAATTTCCTCACAGCCTGAAATTTGGTAGTGATTCAAAGTCAAAAGGCCAAGTCTAGCCTTATTCAAATCTTATAATGAACAGTCTTCAAGTCTAAATCGGCCCTGGGGAAACGCTGGTTACATAGTTTCTAATAATAATAATAATAATAATAATAATAATAATAATAATAATAATAATAATAATAATAATAATAATAATAATAATAATAATAATAATAATAACAACAACAATAACAATAACAATAACAATAACAACAACAACAACAACAATAATAATAATAAAAGACAAGAATAAAATCTTATACTTTTTACAATTAAAAATACATATTTTTCTTCATATTATCGGGGCTGTTTTGCTTTTTTTTTAAAGAGATTTTTTTTAAAAAAAACATACTTTAGAGCATCAACAGCATTTTTCATTCTAATTTATGTCACAAAACTATGTGGACTAGTTATTAGTCATATTTGACCCTGGTTTCCCACCAAAGGGAATGTTTTTTTTTATGCATTATGGTTTTTTTTATGCATGCATTGCTTTTTAAAGAACTGACTTAACTGGTTTACAGAGGTAAATAAATTAAATTTACATGTGCTATTTTTGTAAAACAGAGGCCAACATCACAGAGACCAATCCTTCCTCAGTTTTCATTTTCAAAAATGACCAAAACTTTTTTTTTTGGGGGGGGGGGGAATCCTGTCTTATTAAATTGGAAGTGCAAAATAAAATCCTATTATTACATGCAATTCTTTGTTTCAATGTATCACTTAATATCAATTTAATAAATAATACAGTAATAACTATCAAACAAGACTAGGCATTGCCTTCCAGATGAAACTAAATGTTTATTTCTTCTCCTTTAGCTCTCTTCCTATTTAACCATTTTTCTGAATCCAATACAGCTTTCAGCTTCTTTAAAAGTTGGCCATGGGAGCTGAAGGGAATCTTACATCCCCATCTCCTCCCACCACCCACTCAGTTGTTGAATGGGCTTGTCATGCCATCTCATGCCAGGAACAGACCCCTTCTTGCCTACAAAACATATCATTATTAGTAACAATACTGCTTTTATCTATCCCCTATTTCTACATTAAAACCAAAATTCCTACAAAAACAACCTTTTCCCCACACCCCTAATTGGGAAAGATTTTATTGCTGGCTACAAAAAAAATTAAAATAAGGCACTTGAGGGCAGGCACAAACTATTGTATTTTAATACTATGTTGGTATTGGAAACAATGGGTATTTTTGTAGGAGCGGGGAAAGAAGCAAGCTGGATCCTTGGAAGTCTATCTCGCTGGGCTTTAACTGCTTGTTAGGGAGGTGTGTGATAGCCTCGAGTTGTGCATTTGCAGGGAAAATATCACACTATCCAGATGTTCAAGTCTGTTCTTTCCATGCACAGGAACAATGTACTGTACAGTACTGAATTTGGAGGGGGAGGAGAGGAGAAAGGAGCCAGAGGAAGACAAGCATTATCTATTTCCTAGTTAAGTCCCAGGGACCAATCATGAAGCCTGATAACCTTCCCCCAAATAAGCCTTTTCCACTTTTAGCAATCTGATGTGGGTGTCTAATTAGCAGGTATGCGCATTAGCAGCTTCCTGCTTCACCCTCCCCCCCCCCAAAAAAAGAAAAGCCAAAAACAAAGTCTCTATCAAAAGAACAATAGTTGACTCCAGGTATCCCAATCTTAGAAAGGGAGTTCCAGGAGATGAAGCTGCTTCTTGGGGCATAATTAAGGTCTGCGTTTCCTCTTTGCTGTGACTTGCTGCTCCGTATTGCCTATAATGTATGGCACTGTTAAGGGAAAAAAATTGGAGTCCAAGTGACTGGAAAGTTAGGTCTGCTCTGTAGCCCTGTGAGATTGTTGACATCTGCCGTGGTTGGAAAGCTCAGTAAGCAGGAAATGGAGTGTCACTCTGACTGGTAGTTTACCATTATGCTGGCATCCTAATGAACTGTCTGCAGTGCACAGAGCTTCTGGATGGCATCTTAACGCACGACTAGGCAAAAGCACTTCTTTCCTTGTCACTGTCATCCATCTGCCTGCACCCTACTGCAACCAATGGGATGGAACCATGCTACAATGTGCTATAAGCCATTTAGAGTTGCACATTGTATAATCAGCCCCATCAAATATGTAAAAGAATGACAATTATTGGTTGTTATTTCCCCCCCCCTCCCTCAAATGATAGCACCTGGAGGTTTAGTCAGTGAAGTTTAACTTTTCTAAGTACTCTGAGGACGAAGGGGTGGGGGAATGATTCCATTAATTTCGCATACATATTTGCTAAATGGAACCGAGTGGGAAACTCATTGTCTTAACTCTTGCTAATGGACTGAAAAATAGTTATGAATATTCATGGAAAAACTCCTTTTTATGAGGCGCAATTGATGTGTTACAACATGACAAGTTGCAACCTTTTCCTCTGCCTCCCAGTCTTTTGGGGTGACTATTGGGGAGGTAGCATGAATAAGAAGCAAATGGATTAAGGAATGAGTGAAACTGAAGTTAGGGGCATCAAGACCATGTATGTGTGCCGATGTCTCTCTGTGTGTAATAGCACTGTGCATATATGTGTCTCTCTATGTGTAATAGCACTGTGCATATATGTGTTTCTCTGTGTGTAATAGCATTGTTACTGCCTGTAAAATAATGGTTAAAATCAGGACTCTAAAACTTTACCCAGAATTAATAATAGATTAGGTAGCAAAATATAATTAGACCTATATTTCTGTTCTTATATATTTTTACTTATCTGTATATATGTTTTGTCTATTTTATCAGAGAGACGAGAGGGAGAGAGAGAAAGCTTATTCCTACTTACAGAGGTCAGCTGGAATAACCAAATACGCCTTCTGTTTTAGCAACATTTCCCATAAGGTAAAAAAAAAAATTGGGAGGAAGGAAAGATTTTTTTTTTTAAAAAAAAAATCAGGCTGGCATAGAATGACCGAAACTGAGTTAGGGCAATAGAGATTGTCTAAATTGGATGTTTTATTTACATCCAAAAGGGCAGAGCATAATTTAGTTTGCCTCAGATTTTTTTCACAGACATTAAAACTATAGCAAACAGACCAGCAGGGAAGCTTACACAGCAGCGCAGTAGGGGTGCTCGCCGAACGTCTGCCCAGCACTATGCCTGGTTGTAGCCAGTATCAGAAGCCTCACATGTTCTCTAGCACTAAAAATTGCAACCTGGCTCATTCTCTTTTTATTTGATTAGGGAAGCTAATGAGAGAGATGGATAGATGAAAGGAAGAGTCAAAAGAGTCTCTAAAACAGGTTTGGGTTTGGTTTTTTTGCAGGTAAACCGATAACTATGATGTAAAACAAATATTAAACAGTGAGAAGAACAGAGCAGGGAGGGAGAGATAAAATGACCTAATACTGTTTGTAATTGCACACTTTGTTGAATGTAAAATAGCACCGAGGCACAAGAGAACAAAAATCCAAGGTTCGAAGGGTTGAAATGCACATTAAACATGTATTGGTATGATCTCAAAGTTCCTTGGAAATAGAAGTTGGTAGAAAGGTAAAAGGACATTAAGTCCCTCAACCATGACTAATGCAGGGTTGTGAGTGGAGACAGAGGTCAAACTCTTACTACCTTGCAGGATAAAGAATTTATGTCAGACTAAATCCAAAGGTTTATTTCTAATAAGAGGATATTGTACAAGAATTGTAAATTTCCAGTTCAGTTAAAAAAAAAGTATTTATTCCAAACCGATATTTGGAAGTGTCATTTATGGAGACAGAGCACTTGTTAGCTAGAAGATTGACAATCTAGATTTATAATCCTGAGTGCTCTGTGTTGGTACAGATAATTCCATTAGACATCAATTGGCTAACTGTTGTTATGGGTTACAAATGAAGTTTCTTTCCTTCCCTTCTTATAAGTTTGATATAAAGATGGCTTTCGAAGGCATTGGTAATAATAATCCATTTTTATCCAAAACTCAGATTAATCATTGAGGGCATTTGCCGTGCTTTAATATGATAGTCACAAATGTATTTTCTCTAATCATTAATAACTAGGATTCAAAGGTGAGTTATGGCTTTAGAATATTCGATTGCAGATCTTCAACCCCTGGAGAAAGTAAAGAGAGATTAGCAAACATTACAGGTAGTCCTCAATTTACGACCGCAATTGAGCCCAAAATTTCTGATGCTAAATAAGACAATTGTTAAGTGACTTTTGCCCCATTTTATGATTTTTCTTGCCACAGTTGTTAAGTAAATCACTGAGTTGTTAAGTTAGTAACAGCTGAATTGAATTTGGTTCCCCGTTGACTTTGCTTGTCAGAAGGTTACAAAAGGTGATCATATGACCCCGGAACACTGCAACCATCATAAATATGAGTCAGTTTGCCAAGCATTTGAATTTTGATCACGTGACTATGGCGATGCTGCAGTGGTCATAAGTGTGAAAAATGGTCATAAGTGACTTTTTTTCCAGTGCTGTTACACTTTTGAATGGTCACTAAATAAACTATTGCAAATCAAGGATTACCTGTAGTAAATTGCTTACAAGAGGAACAAGATTATGTCTCTCTCTCTCTCTCCAGCTTCCACATGAATCAGCAGACACCCATTCTTCCATTAAGCAAAGCTTGTTTTCATAGTGCCAGTTTGTTCTTTCTTTTTTTAAAAAAATACTTTTGTGATGCAGTATATTTTTTTAAAACCCTCTTCTACTGAGAACAGTATCATCCTTTCTAATGAAAGAATATCCAATATTTTCATGGAACTGCAAAAAAAGTGAGCGGGTAGCAAAACGCCTGGTCTCAGCATCTTTGTCTGGGAAATGGTGAAGTGTGACTGTGATTTATAATGAGAAAAGGTATCTACAACATACAATTTTCTACCTAGCTGCAAAATAATAATTCATAGTGATGTCCATTCCAGATAATATACCTTTGCAAGGGACGACCCATGTGGTAAGATGATCATGATAAATGTCAGACCAACGCAGGTAACGGCTTTACAAACCATTAAGATTAGCTTCCTCTTTTTCCTCTGATGATAACAGTAACCATGCTGTGAGCCTATGTGGTAATAATATTTCACGGCTGATAAATGCCAGAACCAGGCAGAGGTGTTTATCATTCCCAGTTCAGAAATGCTGACTAAAGTTACCACACATTGCCAGTTTTTCCTCTTTTTCAGTCAGATAACAATTAGCAAATAGGTTGATTCATAAAACGGAGATATGCAACATTCCTTCCAAGCCTTGGGAATGAATTTTTCACCCTCTTTGTGAAGAATATGTTCTAAGCTAAAACAAATTATGGAGGCACAAAGCATGGGGTAATAAATGTTAACCCAGAACAGTAGCATTTGCAGGTTCCGTTGTGTCTGAGAGAGAGAGACACTCAATTTGTGTCTACAGTATTCCAAATACATGAGTGGGGTATTTTTCATTAATAGTAACCAAAAACAGGTACGTTTGCCCCAGAATTTGATCACAAAATTCTGTGCAAGATTTCCCTCATTTTCCTTGGATTTGGCAATTTTGCAAGATTGTAGCCATTTTAAAAATAATTCATTTCTTTGTCCCATAGATGCTTTTTCAAGAGGCAACTGGGCTTTGTGGTTCAGAAAGTCCAGTTGCCTCTTGAAAAAGCACCTTTGGGACAATCATGACCTGGATGACTGAGAATCCCCATAGACAAATTCATTTATTTATTTTGGAGTCCACAGGGGGCAAAAAAGTTCTGAAAAGTTTGTTGAGACCTGCAGTAATATTACTAATGTTTATATATTAACAATCAGTATTATTATTTCAACAATTTAGACTGCATTTTAAACTGATCACTGGTTTATAAGACCAACATTTGCAGTTCAATGCTTGTGGCATACAACTATGTATTTATAAGGATGCCCATTTCAGGGGTGGGTTCTGGCTTACCTCTCTGCCAGTTCGCTTCCTCACGCGCCGCGCAGGTGCACCATGCGTCCATGCGCGGTGCTAAAAACCCAGATTCTGCACATGTGCAGTAGCAAACAACAGCTTCTGCACGTGCGCAGAAGCAAAAAACAAGATGGCGGCACCTATGGCACTGTCGAGAGAGCTGGTTCGGGGACGTGTCCAGCCGGCCATCGCTGCTGGTTTGGCGAGCGGGGGGAAATTCCTGCTACCGGTTCTATAGAACCGGTCTGAACTGGCAGGAACCCACCTCTGGTCCATTTGAAGCTATGCCACATCAGATATTGATAAATCAAATTCTCTGGGGTACAACTTTGTTTCACTTTACCTTATTAGATACTGTAGGTCTGAGTCCTAACTGAGTCCTGAATGCTTCAGAAGACAACTCTTCTGAAAGGGGGGGAGGAGTGGCAATAATAACGCGTGGAAATCTGCATCCTCGTAGGATCCCTGCCCCGGAGATTGTTGGGTGTGAGACGCTCCTTTTGAAGTTGGACTTAGGGGTACAGGTGGGCCTTTTCTTAACATACCTGCCTCCCAGCTGCGTAAGCAAGGCCCTGCCTGAGCTGCTCGAGGCAGTAGCCGGCTTGGCAGTTGAGTTCCCCAGGCTTATGGTGCTGGGGGACTTCAACTTGCCATCTGCCGGCGAAACCTCTGGGGCGGCCCAGGAGTTCATGGATTCCATGACAACCATGGACCTGTCCCAAGTAATCCAGGGTCCGACTCATGAGGGCGGTCACACGCTCGACCTAGTGTTTCTTTCGGGGCAGTGGAGAGATGATCTGAAGATAAGGGACTTAGTCATCACCCCACTGTCATGGTCAGATCATTTCCTACTGAGGTTGGATTTCGCAGCCCCATTCCTCCCCCGCAGGGAGGCAGGACCGACTAGGTGGTTCCGCCCCAGGCGCCTAATGGAACTGGAAGGATTCCAGAGGGAACTTGGGGAAATACCTGAAACCCTGGTACACAATTCGGCTGACTCCCTGGTTGCTGCTTGGAACACCGCAGCATCAGGGGCTCTAGACCGAATTGCGCCTAAGCGACCTCTCTATGGCAGTGGATTCCGGAAAGCTCCCTGGTTTACCGAGGAGCTCCGGGAGATGAAACGCCAGAAGAGACGTCTGGAGCGCCGCTGGAGGGCCAGAAAAACCGAGTCTGATCGAACACTATTAAGAATTTACATCAGATCTTATTTAGTGGCGATAAGGGTGGCAAAACGATCCTATTTTTCCGCTCTTATTGCGTCCGCAGATTCTCGCCCAGCCGCCTTGTTTAGGGTGACTCGCTCCCTCCTTGCAAAAGGGGGGAGCGGGGAACACTTACAAGGCAGAGCTGAGGAATTCGCTGAGTTTCTGTCGGATAAAGTCGCTCAGATTCGGTCAAATCTGGACTCCGGCTGGGCAGAGTCCATTGAGTTGACAGGGGCTAGTCTTAGTCCATCATTATGGGAAGAGTTTGGGCCTGTTTCTCCTGAGGATGTGGACAGGGCTGTGGGAGCGATGGGTACCTCCAACTGTTTATTGGACCCGTGCCCCTCCTGGCTGGTTTCGGCTAGCAGGGAGGTAGCACGCGGCTGGATCCAGGCGGTGGTCACCGCTTCTTTGAGAGAGGGATCCGTACCGCAGTCTTTAAAAGCTGCGGTGGTGCGACCCCTCCTGAAGAAGCCTTCCCTGGATCCAGCTGACTTGAAGAACTATCGTCCGGTCTCCAACTTACCTTTTTTAGGGAAAGTTGTGGAGAAGGTGGTGGTTACTCAACTTCTGCAGCTCCTGGATGAAACAGATCATCTAGATCCTTACCAGTCGGGTTTCAGGTGCGGCTACAGTACAGAAACTGCCTTGGTCGCTCTGATGGATGATCTCTGGCGGGCCCGGGATGGGGAGAACTCCTCCATCCTGGTGCTACTTGACCTCTCAGCGGCTTTCGATACCATCGACCATGGTATCCTTCTGCATCGTCTCAGCGAGTTGGGAGTTGGAGGCACCTTTTTGCGGTGGTTCTCCTCTTATCTCGCTGATAGGATGCAGTCGGTGCTGGCAGGGGGGCAGAGATCGTCCCCTAGGCCCCTATCATGTGGGGTGCCTCAGGGGTCGGTTCTCTCGCCCATCCTGTTCAACATCTACATGAAACCGCTGGGGGAGATCATTCGCAGACATGGGGTGTGTTTCCATCAGTACGCTGATGACACCCAGCTGTACATCAGCACCCCGTCTGACTTCAGTGAGGCAGTTGATGTAATGTGCCGGTGCCTGGACGACGTTAGGATCTGGATGGGGAGGAACAGACTCAGACTTAATCCCGACAAGACTGAGTGGCTGTGGATATTGCCTCCTAAGGACTATGACAACTGTCCCTCCTTGGTCCTTGAGGGAGCGAAACTGACTCCCCCAGACCAGGTCCGCAACTTGGGGGTCCTTCTAGATCCACAGCTAAAATTGGACCATCATCTTTCTGCTGTGGCTAGAGGGGCCTTTGCACAGGTTCACCTGGTGCACCAGTTGCGGCCATACTTGGAGAAGGAGGCTCTACTCACGGTCACTCATGCCCTTGTCACCTCTCGCTTGGACTACTGCAATGCGCTCTACATGGGGCTACCCTTGAAGAGTATCCGGAGACTTCAGCTGGTGCAAAATGCGGCTGCGCGTGCTGTGGTGGGTGTGCCAAGGTACACCCACGTGACATCGATACTCCGCCAGCTGCATTGGTTGCCCATCGGTCTCCGGGTCCAATTCAAGGTGTTGATCACCATCTTTAAAGCCCTTCATGGCTTGGGACCAGGTTATCTACGGGACAGCATTCTGCCTCATACTTCCCTTCGACCGGTTAGGGCCCACAGAGTTGGCCTCCTCCAGGTCCCGTCGGCCAAGCAATGCCGGCTGGCGGGCCCAAGGGGGAGAGCCTTCTCTGTGGCTGGCCCCGTGCTCTGGAACCAACTTCCACCAGAGACCCGAACCATCCCCACTCTGCTGGCCTTCTGGAAAGCTGTTAAGACATGGCTTTTCCTGCAGGCGGGGGGTAGAGCTTAATTCACTCGAGCTCACCCCCCAAGTATGTATGATACTGAATGGTTGGTGATGATTTTCTATATTATGTTTTAATTTTTATATTTGCTTTTAATTAACTTTTTTAGATTTTGGTTATTCTTGTATTTTCTCACTGTTGTACGCCGCCCTGAGTCCTTAGGGAGTTGGGCGGCATATAAGAATTCCAAAATAAATAAATAAATAAATAAACTCAATCTTCTTCAAGAGGACTCCAGCCTATTTGATAAGGAAAGATGAACCTTACCTTATGTTCCTTTCCAGCATTAGCCACTCTCAGCCCTGAGAGTATCATAACTGACCTCCAGCAGAGGATTTGGGTCATAGGTTTCAAAAAGATAGACCCAGTGTTTCTCACTGGATTATGGTTTAATAAATATCCTTCCTTGGTCAAACCTAAATACTTTTTAAACACCTGACACAGAAGACTTCTCAGCTTGACCTCAGTTTCAATTACACATTAGGGTGACAACTGACAGATCTATCAACATCGTCTATGAAAACCCTATCTGTATATGTTCAATACAGCACTCAGTTCTGCATCCAGTGTAGTATTCGAGTGCCCGTTGTATACACTAAATGGAAAACAGAACTTATAAAATCAATTGCTACAAATCTGAATTGTTCTTCTGACCAGGAAGCCATTGTTCTCCTCCCAGGAGGCCAAACTTTAGCTGCCTTTTAAAAGGATACCATATAGCCATGGATGCCTCCCTCACATTACTAATTGTTTCAGGCTTTCTCTACATGTTTATTGTGGCTTAATATTTGATATATTGTTGTATTGATATGCTTTAAAATTTGTTCTTGCGTTGAGAATAAAAACAATTCCCTGTCTTTGTTGTACTTGCTAGGAATAAAGCTTTGTTTTTTATTTTAAAGCCAGAACTTTATAAATGGTCATTTAAAAAAAATCAGTTTGAACTTTGCTGAGCATTCGAATTCTCCAGCCAGATTCACATCTTTGGGGGGGGGGGGCGTTGATGAGACAGCCAAGGACACAATAGGGAATCTATTCCACATTTCTCATCCTACAAAGATTTAATCCGGGGAGGGGGTCATTTTGCCAAGGAAATGTTTGATCCTATATGGAGATGTTTGAGCCCCTCTAAGACAATGCATTCAACTCCTTTAAAGCTTATATTATCACATTTTCTAGTGGAATGGTTTTTAGGTAATAAAAAAAATATAACAAGGAGGGCAGTTTTTTTTTTTTTAGTCTTGCACTGTGTGGAATTGCTATCAAAATATTTCAAGAGTGCTGCGTTTGTTTTAAAGGTAGCTGATAATCACTTGTGCTGCCTTTCCCCACCTCCCAGAAAACAGAGAGAGAAACCGAGAACCAAAATAATAAATATTTATGCACTCTATATCATATACATGACTTGTTGTATCTAACAACTATTAATATGACTAGATCATTGAGCACATGAGGAGAGGAGAGGAGAGAGTAAGAATGTATTTATATGACCAAATTTCTTTTTCGGTCTGTGGGTTGAGATCGTCTCCATATAAAACCTGGATGAGTGAAATGACAATGCACAATATTACAGAAATGTATGACAGTGTGATGAACCCAAGTTTCACTTCAAAAGGGGATCACATGACCCCGGGTCACTGCAACCATCATAAATATGAACCAATTGTCAAGCATCCGAATGTAAATCACATGACGATAGGGATGCTACAATGGTCGTAAGTGTGAAAAATGGTTAAGTCACTTTTTTCAGTGCCATTGCAACTTTGAACGGTCACTAAGTGAACTGTTGTAAGTCGAGGACTACCTGTATAGGCTTCAATAAATCGTCTATGCTGCAATTTTATGAAAGAACAGAACAGAACAGAACAGAAATCAGAGTTGGAAGGGACTTTGGAGGTCTTCTAATCCAACCTCCTGCTCAGGCAGGAAACCCTATACAATTTCAGACAAATGGTTGCCCAATCTCTTGTTAAAAACTTCTAGTGTTGGAGCATTCACAACTTCTGGAGGCAAGTTGTTCTACTAATTAATTGTTCTGTCAGGAAATTTCTTCTTAGTTCTAGGCTGCTTTTCTCCTTGATTTGTTTCCATCCGTTGCTTCTTGTCCTCTCCTCAGATGTTTTGGAGAATAGATTGACCCCCTCTTCTTTGTGGCAGCCCCTGAGATATCAGACAACTGCTATCGTGTCAACCATAGTCTTTCTTTTCATTAAACTAGACATATCCAGTTCTAGCAACCGTTTTTTTATATGTTTTATCCTCGAGTCCCCTAATCATCTTTGCTGCTCTTCTCTGCACTCTTTTCTAGAGTCTCAATATCTTTTTTACATCGTGGCGACCAAAACTGAATGCAGTATTCCAAGTATGGCCTTACGAAGGCATGATAAGGGGTATTAACACTTCATGTGATCTTGATTCTATCCCTCTGTTAATGCAGCCTAGAACTGTGTTGGCTTTTTTGGTAGCTGCAGCACACTGCTGGTGTGAGGCTACTTTGTGCCTCACAATTCTTTCACTAAGAAATATATGGGGAGAAATGAATCTTAAACTCAAAAATAATCTTGCCCTGTAAGAGTTTGTAAGACACAGTTGGACTTCCCTTGTACTTCCCAGTTTTTGGAATCATCAACTCAGAACTGACTTGCCCTTTTCTAGGTGTTTGAAACTTAGCCCTTGATTATCTTTCTAGGATTTTCCCTAATATTCATGTCAAGCTGATTGTTCTGCACTTTCCTGGGTTTATTTTTCCCCCTTTTTAAACAGCGGGCAGTCAAGGTTTTTCTCCAATCTATTGACACTTTGTCCAGGAGTTTTCAAAGATAAAAGTCTGTGGTTTTGAGATTACATCTGCAAATTCCTTTAGCACCCTGTAATCCATCTGGCCCAGGCAACAAATTCATTCAGAGCATCTAGATGTTTTCTTACCATTTCCTATTTGACCTGTAATTCTCTTATGTTCCCTACTGTACACCTTCAGACTGATCAGTTGTCCATTTTTTTCCCTTTTGGGAAAAGTCAGATGTAAAATTTAGTGATTCAGCCTTCTCCCTGTTGTCTATCACCATCATGTAATAATTTCCAATCAAGAAAAGTTCCCTAGACTTATCCACACATACCCCAATAAATTTTTTGTTTGTTTGTTTGTTATTTGGGGGAATTTATTGCAAGCCTTGCTCATTCTATCTCTTAGTCTTCTTACAGATTCAGGTTATTTCATGATATTCTGTCTTTCATATATGCCCCTTTTCCATTTTTTTAAACGTTATGCCAAATTATTATGCAGTGAAATAAGTAAATTCTAATTCCAATGCTTAGGTAAAGTCAGCAGAAGTATGCCAATTCACAGTATTTCTGTGGTAAGAAAATATCTCTTTCAAATTGGAACTCTCCAAATATTTCCAGAGTAGAACTAAGCAATTAGTAGAATGCTTTTAAAATTAAAAACCTATGCTAGATAAAGCCAGTCACAAGATCCAGGTTATCTAAAACCTGCAGCATGTAAAACTGTTTCCCTATGTCAGAGACCTTGAACATTTATTTTATCTTATCTTTTGCAAAATGAAAGCACAGTTATGTGTGCTTCAACATCTCATGCAAATATCTTACTCAAAAACCATATTTTAAGACTCGGAAGCCATTAATCATATAGAAAATATGCTTATCCTAAGCCAGTCAGCAGCAGTGTCGTTATCACAACATTAAAAGAAGTTTCACATCACAAAAGTGATTATAGGTCTCAATCTCGCATTCTTTCATTACTGACTAATTGTTTTCCACAAAAAAAGCAGTTATGAAATGATAGAAAGGATACCAGGCAAGGGACAGGATGTGAATTAAGAAAATCAACACAAGGAAGAATTGATCATTACGGAGCATGAAATAAAGCTTATAAGGTAGGCATGTTTATTAGGTATGAGGATAACCTCCCTGGCCTAAGTTGTACTGAGGTCATAAATCTGCATAGTATCCACACTACATCCTATTGAAGACACATTTGCTTTACTTCTACGTGAAACTTCCGTGTAAAATGCATGTCTTGGAAAAGAAAACTATTGTAGTTTCTCTGATCCATCAATCAAATAATATTCAATTATGGAAATTATCAGTCATGGCAGTCTGAAGTAATATTAACTCAGTATCTTGAGACCAAGGCCTCTGGTGTCTCATGGCTCCATGGTTGATGAAATACCTTTATGAGGTAGGATTGAAAGGTGCCATAGAGTTTTCTCTCCACCATAAGCTATGATATACCATAACTTGCAAAGTTAAAATCTAAATAAGTTACAACATGAATAGCTGCTAAAATCTGTCTAATGTCTCAATTAAAACTTAGTGAAGATATGACTTAATTATATTTCAATAGAAAATATGGTCAGTAATGAGCAGGGGAATGACTTAATATTACATTCCTGTTAACACAATCAAATGCTTTCCTGCTAATTATATTTGCATAGGAGAAGACCCAATGGGTAGATTGTGCACACATATAGATAATTGTGTGTTATTTTTCTAAGTTGAATGATAAATGGGGAATTTCAATAGAACAGAATATATGTAGCTCAGAGTTGAATTGTAGAGTCCTTGGTGCTCTCTGAGTTGGTTGTTTGCTTGCAGACATTTCATTGCCTGACTAGGTAACATCATAGAGCATCAAGGACTCCACATATGAGGAATTGTTGATGTTTTGCAAATAATCTGGATCTTCCAGAATCAGAAAAAGTGTTTGAATTTCCAATGAGATGAAAGAGATAAGCTAATACTTTCCTATTCCTTTAAGTCATGGTAGTCCACTGAGAGCTAAAAAAAGTATTTCCTCAGGAAATTCATGAAATGAGTTTCTGGCATGACAGGTTACACGCTGGCCTTTGCTACCCCAGACCAATCTTCCAAAGGCCAGCTCTGTGTGTCAGCTATAGCAAAAAACAACCAAGTCTTATAACGTTAATTGCACCTTGAACCTGCTGCCGGTTCAAACCAGTTCTTTAGATCCGGTAGCGGAAATTTGGCATCGCTCGCTGAACCGGCAGCGATAACTGGCAGTCCATGCTCCCGAACCGGTCCTCCGGTCACCGCAGATTGCAAAAAAAACCTCTGCGCATGCGCAAAGACTTCTGTGCATGCGCAGAGGGTCATTTCTGGAAAGTGACATGCACGCGTGCACAAGTAAAGCAAGCGCATGCACGCAAAACGTGCACTTCCATCACGATGCGAACCGGTGGGGAAGGTAAGTAGAACCCACCCCTGTTGCACGGGCTTTCTTGGATCTCAGCTTGTTTTATCAGAGATAACAGCATCATTCTGAGCTACAATACACTGGTGCATCTCCAACAACGTTTGAAAGTCCCCATTCTCCAACCTAAGGGTACCCTGAAGGACAGGAGCTTCAGGAGGCTGTAATGAGTCAGAGAACTTAAAAATCTCCTTGTGCTTGGAGTTGTCATTTATGAAAATGTGAACACACTCTATTGGAAAATAATACTTAAAATGTCTGTTCAGCTGTAACCATGCTTCCAGATCAGATTTGTCTGTTTCAACCATGGTAGCAGCAACACTCTAGACAGTCAGATACTGTTGTAACACCCATAACTCTTTACTTCTTTCAGAAATCCAAGAACATGATAGCCAAGTGAAAGCCATAAAGGACCTTGTACAGAGATTGCCCAGGCCAAACTATGACACCATGAAAATACTGTTTGCACATCTGCAAAAGTAAGTGGAAAAGCTATGAAACCTTAAAGAAGAAAATGGAAATTAGAAACAAAAATGGCAGATTGGTTTTCAGCAACATGCTGTATTGTTTCAATGCTCAACTTTTTCAGTACATCATCAGATCCTATCAAGCCAGTTATGTGGAATGTGTTACATTTTTAAAGATTGTTCCATACTAGACTTCAGACCGAAGGAAATGAAATGGAAAATCATATTTAATATTAGTCTAAACTGATTTTGACATAGGAAAGGACAAATGCAGCCGGAACTGCCATCCTCCTTAGCCTCATAGGTACAATATATAGAATATATGAGTAAAACACTGTGTGTGTGTGTGTGTGTGTGTGTGTGTGTGTGTGTGTGTACACACACACACACACACACACACACACACACACACACACACACATATATATATATATATATATATATATATATATATATATATATATATATATATATATATATATATATACATACACATACACATACACATACACATACACATACACATACACATACACACACACACACGTATGTATGTATGTATGTATATGTATATGTATATGTATATGTATATGTATATGTATATGTATATGTATATGTATATGTATATATATATATATATGAAGCCACATTCACATTCAAGGCTTCACTTGTATCCCTAGCTTTGTATCACTGGCCAGGGGCTGCGATGGCTCATGTGGTTAGGACAGTAAATTAAATGACCACTGAGAGGTTGGCAGCTCAGCAGTTCAAAAACTGAGAGTGAGCTGCATGACAGAATGAGCTCCTGTCAATTTGCCTTAGCTCCTGCTCACCTAACAGTTTGAAAGCATGAAAATGCAGGTAGATAAAAAGGTACCACTTTGGTGGGAAATTAACAGGGACATGAAAAGAGCCCCCTCAGGTGTCCCCTGGGAAACAGCAATGTCATCGGCTAATCCTCTCAACCCAGAAGCGCCTTCTGACACAAAAGTAGTAGTATATTCCTAGCACTCCAATGCATAAAATTAAGAAATAAGGGGGCTTTCTAAGCAAAATACATATTTGTAGGCAAAACTGCACCTTTGGAGCTAATCGATTGTATAATGATCATCAGCCTCTAGAGAGGGAGGTCACTAACAGAAGAAGTCCGCATCTAAGCTAGATAAAACCTAGATCCAAAGTGTGATCTCCCCTGGGAATGGGATACTTGATCAAAAGTATCAGCCACCAACAACAACAGGCCCAGAGAAGGCAGGTTGAAGTCCTCCAGCAACATCAGAGAACCCCTGCCACCAACTTAGCCACAGAGGCAAGAATCTCATGCAGTCATGCTGCTACCTTGCAATCTAGATTCCGATCCCAGGGTGGGGATATGAAGGATTTATAGCATAGGTTTTTAAACAGTTTGATCCAACTGTCCTTTTCCCCAGTTCGAATAATGTCATTACCCTCACAAAGACAGAGTCTGTCGTTTTACTCCTCAGCACCTCAGAAATAGCAGTCCCAAACTGGATCCTTGACTCACAAACAAGCAATTACAAATTGCTCCATTACCCCCACGATATGCCCCAAATTATCCCCACTTTAAAAACCACTGATTTATAGTTTGACCTCCTGAGGATCCTGTTCCAAATTGACTATTTTTGGCCTGCTATTTACACTACCAGACGTGATCTCTTGAAACTAATTCCAACTGGGGCCGCAAGAACCAAAACATTAAAGCTCTTCCAATGTAAGGATCCCCATTTAGATTGAGCTGCGTGATTTATATTAGAAAAATAAAAATAAATCAAATATACTACTACTACTACTACTACTACTACTACTACTACTACTACTACTACTACTACTAGATGAATTACTACTAACTTAAGTTACTACTACTAACTTAATCTGAAATAAAACAAGTGAGCTAATTAGACCTGACCTGTATCAAAAGCTGTTATTAGAATAGTGTAGCCTTCTCTTTTTTGGATAAATCACATTTTTATTTCTTCTCTTTTGCTTTTTTTTAAAATTATTAAAAATAACTACTATTGGATTTAGCCTTAGGAAAGGCTTGTTATTGTGCCCTTTAGGCAGAACTTTTTTTTTTGCTTACTTATTATCTTACCGGTATATTAATATAATTTATTGATAGTAGCCTTGCTTATCAAGAGTATTATACCTTATTTATCAGATTTGTTAAAAAATGAAAATCATACTGAATTGGGTTTCATCATGCAAGAAATGTACACTGTTGTTGAAGCCTTTTGAATAGCCATGAGATACAGAACAGATATTCAGCTTTCTAAAAACTTATGAAGCACCTACTAATTAGCTTGTCATAGTTTGTTGCTAAGCTATGACCCACTACCAGTAATTCATGCTTTAGTTCCCTGATTAGACTGCTATAGTACACACTAAATAGTGCTGCCCTTGAAAAATGTCTGAAAATTTCAATGGGTATGAAATGCAGCAGTATGATTGCTGGTGAGAAGGAGGCATTTTGATCAGCATATATGTCTGCTTAACAAACTGCGGATTTGTTTTCTGGACTCAGTTCAAGGTGTTGGTGCAACCTTTATGTTGAAAACTTGGCAGTTTGATGCTTTAAGGCCGTGATGGCGAACCTATGGCACGCGTGCCACAGGTGGCATGCAGAGCCCTCTCTGCGGGCATGTGAGCCGTCACCCAGCTCAGCTCCACCATGCATGCGTGCACACCTCCCACTGGCCAGCTGATTTTTGGGTATCTGCCATGCATGCACGGAGGTGGGGGGTCATGTGTGCATGCGTGGGGGTGGGGGAGCACAGGGGGGTCACCACCCCCCACAGCCCATTTTTGGTCCCAGGAGGCTGCAGGGAGGCCTGCTAGACCCAAAACAGGACATGGGGGGGGAAGCAGTGCACCCCCCACGGCCCGTTTTTTGGTACCAGGAGGCTGCAGGGAGGCCTGCTATGCCCAAAATGGTGCATGGAAGGGTGCGGCACACCACACACACCCCGTGGTCCATTTTTGGTCTCAGGAGGCTGCAGAGAGGTCTGCTAGGCCCAAAACGGGGCAGGGGGGTCGTGCGTGCATGTGCAAGGGGGAGTGTGGGGGTTGCATGCACATGCATGGAGAGTGAGGTACACTTGGGGGGTATCGCATGTGCTTTTCATTATGGGTACTGGCACACGCATGCGCACTTTCGGCACATAACGAGAAAAAGGTTAGCCATCACTGCTTTAATGCCTGCCATCTTTTATGCGTTCCTTACAGTATGTTGCTGTTTCTGTCAGAAGCAATTACCTCGAATTTTACAGGATTATGAACATTAGGCAGACAATCCCAATGTGACCTTACAATCTATATATAATTTTTTAAGCTTTCAAGTAACCCCATTTCTTGTTGATTCACGTACAGCTATTATTTTCTTGGGTCATTTCTTTGTTTCATTTTCCTATGTTTTGTGATCTTCCATCCTCTTTGATTGTGGCTTGTATAAGCAGAAACATGCTGCCATTTGTAAGTTATGGATTCAAAGAAGGTTTCAATTTCTTCCACTCAAGCAATTTTATGATTTGCTAATTTCCAGTTTATTAGAATTCTATGAAAAATCAAGAGGGTGTATTCTAAAAGGTCCCCTGTTTAATTTCTTGCAGCGGGTTAAAATCCAACAGGTGAATGTCCTGTAAGCTCCAAAGATCTGTGGCTTCCAAGGTTCTTTTTGTAAGCTAAGTAAGGTCATGTGACTCTCCTGTCCAGGCATCCTATTAACGCTGGATTCTGATTCTGATCCAAGGGGGATAACTTGCTTCTAAGGTGGCTTTTAAAATGTGCCCTCCTTTTGAAAAAAGTTCCCTCGAGCTCTGAAGTTCACCACTGAGCTACTGATTCAGTACTGCAGAGCCTGAGACATGTTCCAATTGCACGCACAAGGGACCATCAATAAAATGTGGTCACATGTCAGGAGGACAAATCAAAAGTATGACGAAGAAGCAGTAGGATATTGATTTATTGATACTGAAAAGGTTACGACGTAGGGAGGGAGAGGAAACCCACAGCACGTTCGGTACAGTACGTAGCTCTGGATAGTGCACTCTCAAATAGGATCCTGCTTCTCACTCCAGTTATGAACCTGGCAAGGAGGTGACAGCATTTTGATGAAGGGTTCGCCTTTACAATAGAACAACATTCAAATGTAATGATTGTGATGAGGATGGATCTCTGTTATCTTCTCCTCCTCCTACTCTCCTCCTTCGCCTCCCTTCTTTAAGCGGAAAGCATTGAGTCCACATGCCCAACGATGGCAGAGTTTTCCAGAAATGGCATCTGTCTTTTTGGCAGTGGCTTTTGGGCACGTTGTCAGGGGACCTTACAGTTGCCTCCTGGTTTATCATGTGAGTCACTTCCTGTGGCCTATCTGGCTGCTTCGCCAGGCAGAAGCCAATTCCTTTGACTTCCCCTTTGATTTTCAGCAATTTGCTCATTCCAGCTTTTTAATGTTTTAAAGACAGTTGCATTTCGCTGCAGGGCAGCATTCCTATGCACATCTAAGCATTTTTTTTCTCTCTCTCTCTTTTTGCCAGACAGGCAATCCTCAGACTTTTCTATCTTGCCGTCAATGCTCTTTGCTCTGTTAATAATGCCTTCGGTCAATTTTACTGCCCTTTCGTACAGAGCAAAGAAAATGTATCAGGAAATAAAGAGGGGGAAATAATACACAGAAACACCCACACACACCAGTGCCGCTGTTAACACAAAACATGGGCATATGCAGAACTGAAGTGCTTTTCTCTTTTCAGAAATTTGTCTTTATCTTCACATTTTCCAGACATCACAAAGAAAACAAAAACCTGCCCGGTTGAAATTAGAGCAATAAAACATGAAATCTTATGCTGGTTTTATTGCATAGTTCTCATTTCTGGAAACTATATTTAACAAAGTAGATTTATTTTTACCTATTATATATATCTCAGCCAACAGCACACATCTAAGAAGAATGCAACAGTAGTTCAGGAAAAGGAAGCAATGACAATGTGATGACAGGTTCAGCAGCGATATGCAGAATGCTGTGGATAAATCAAAAATTAAAGCTATTGTATGACAGCTAGGAACACTTAGCAAAGTCTGCAAAATTTCCATTACTATCATATTTTGGAGGGAAGAAAAATGCAGAATATCCACGTGACTTCTATTTGCTTTTAGTCTGTTTCAGCAGGTTCAGGCCAACCTTCAATACCTTAAACTTGTTTGCAATTATTTTCCCCCATGTAAATCCAAAAGAAGAGGTTAAATTCTTAAGGATTGTGTGTGTGTATTAATAGAATAAAATAATGTCACAAATTGCTTACCACGGTCCCCTGTGACTAGAATAGAGATAGTTTCAATTCTGTTATAAGAATGGTGATGTTTACGTAAGATGGCACTTTTAAAATGCCTCTGAATTCCTCTAAGTGTACAGGAGAATGCTATTTATGCAGAGCTAGGAGCAAAAGGTAGTCAAAGTAACTTTCAAAATATCGGGAATTCAAAAGATATGATTAATACAATGTGTGAAGCTGCTTTTAAATTCTATTGTGAATTTATAAAGTCTGGAGAATTACAAAAAGTTGTAAAATAATTTTTCCAGCAACATGGAATCAAATATCATTCGAATGATATATTGGAAGCTTCCAAAGCCACCTGTAATATTCTCATCCTCCAGCTAGTGGATTTAAACTTTCGTAACACATGAAAGTTTTTTAAAGATTGTTTTACACACACACTTTTATTTTTATAAATAACTCAAGGGAGCGCACATACCTAATACTCCTTTCTCCTCCAATTTTCCCCACAATAAGAAATCTGTGAGATGTGTTAGACTGAGAGAGCGAGAGAGTGATTGACCTAAAGTCAGCCAGCCGGCTTTCATCCTGAGGCAGGACTAGACACACAGTCTCCTAATTTCTGGCTGGGTGCCTTAGCCACTAGACCAAACTGGCTCTAGTTTTCTGAATAAATATTAGCACTTATTATCTAAATGTATCTGCAGGTTTTTCCCAAGATAGATGGAATACAACATTTTCAATATTTTCCCATACTACTTCAGAGGCAAAGGGTGTCCTTTCCATGGTGCAGACAGATTCTTCTGAAATCAAAAGGACCATAGGTGAAGTTTTAAGCCTGTGTTAGACTTCTGTATCACTTCAAGTTAGGGAAGGTATGTGTCTAAGAGTCGTGGTGGTGCAGTCGTTAGAATGCAGTACTACTTCTGCTGACTGTCAGCTGCTGGCAGTTGGATTCTCACTGACTTAAGGTTGACTCAGCCTTCCATCCTTCCGAGGTCGATAAAATGAGGACTGTTGGGGGCAATAGGCTGACTTTGTAAACCACTTAGAGAGGGTTATAAAGCACTGAAAAGCAGTATATAAGTCTAAGTGCTATTGCTATTGCTATCGTTTGAAGATGGTTGCATAGCTGTTGCATTTCTACTTCTGCAAATGTTAACATTTTGGCTAGGGAGTGCTCAAATAACAAAACACTCCCATCAGGAAATGGGGTCAACCAATCAGCATACAGGACATGCATCTTCGCACAAAAGATAGTTGAGATTTGAGAGGTGTGCGGGTTGGCTCATCTGCAATCATCTGCAACCTACACTTACCATCAATCCCTTCGCAGCATAGATATGCACTGACACCTATGTGTAGTTGCGGACAAGTCTAAATCAAGCTTTAGTGTGAGGTGCACTCATAATTATCATTGCTAGAAACCCATCATCACATTTTACATTGATTTTTGCTGTAAGAACTAGGCAAGCACAATGCAAATCCAACAGATCCTGCAACTAAGCAGTAGAATCACTGAAAGAATCACAGAATCCCAATTCCCCAATGCCCAGGATTCACAAAATACTGATCTGATATTATCTTTTAATCAAACAACCAAGCAAAATGTCTAAAGTTAAATATTTTGTTATAAATCTCATCCATGCAAGAGTCACTTCCAGGATCAACACAGACAACAGTACTGCTCCCACTGAGGTCAACTATGGCTTCAATCCATTGATCTCAAATCTGGAAGAAAATCCCACATACATACACAAGCTGTACAGAGTCCTCTTGATAAATACGTGAGGTCTCATTGTCTCCAGCTTGTTTATCTTGTACTAAAATATGATTATCTAGCAAATGTTTTGCATCAAGTGATCTCTGCCATATAGAGGCACCAAAATTACTAGACTTTCTTGGAGGAGAGAGAGCAATTGCATCTTAACACTTTTTTTTAACTTAACAAAGGATCAAGATACAAAAGTAAGACAAACAACTTTATTTTTCTCAGCCAACAGTTTTTTTTCATAATTCATGTAAGCTTCAAAATTCTCAGGCAAGACGTGAACATTTTTTTAAATGAATAGTTACAAATCTTTATATTTGTCTGAAAGTTAAGAAGTCTTAGCTGGAATTCACTCTCTTTGTAGAGGAAACAAACCGCTGGCAATAAAGTAGAAAATGGAGAGAGAGACCTAAATCACAGCACAATGATCTCCTTTACAGCATCTGCCAAAGAGACGGTGTTCTTAGGCAGCTTCTCCGAAGCAGCGTCTTGATGTCTATGCCACATACAGATTTATTATTGTGCCTGAGAATCTGAAGGGGAAAAATGTTGATGATATGCCTAAGCAGCACTAAGCTCTGGTCATAGGAAAAACTCCAGAATTGTGGGTACCACACCCACACCTACTGATGTGGTCCCAATTTTTTTTTTCTTTGGAGGCACCTAATTAAGAAAACCTTGACTCATTTACATGGCTATGTTTGATCTAAATTATACTCCAAACCACACCAAATTAGGAGCATCTGTGAATGTGAAATGTTTGTTCCCTTAGAATGGGAGAATGAAGCTGGCTCTGGACTGCACATGTTCAAGTGACAAAAAATATTTCAGATGTACCATACTTTTGAGACTACTTTTCCACTAATAATTTGCAGTTAGTTAAAGTTGTATCTCTCTCTTTTTTTTTCTTTCTCTCTCTCTCTCCTCCAGATCCACTGTTCCCCACCCAAAATTATTACAGGCTGTCTAGAGAGTTTCACTTTTCTTCTTTCTTTAGCAAAGGCAAAAAGGGAGGGCTTGAAAAAAAAAAGAACTAGGGGGCCACCTACTTGGTTGATTTTAAAGTGGCCACTGCTGGAGAAGCAAATCCAGCAATTGTCAAAAGTTGTCATTGACACAGAGAGCTAATTCCAACGAAATATTTTCCCAGGATTGAGCAAACATCTGCTGGAATCTACCGCTCCTCGCAAAGTCTTTGTGTGTGTTTGCATTTTCTTGGGTAGCATTTTCATTTGTATTAACTCTGCATGAGAGAGAGAGAGAGAGAGAGAGAGAGAGAGAGAGAGAGAGAGAGAGAGAGAGAGAGAGAGAGAGAGAGAGAGAGAGAGAGAGAGAGAGAGAATGTTATACTGGAATTGGCTGAACATCTCTTTGGAAATCATTAAGAAAACTTAACCACTGTGTGTTGAATTCCATATGAAGGGCTATGTTCTTTTATTAGGTATTTTAGATGCAGCTTTAAAACCCAGCCCAAAAAGTTCATCCAGACAACAAATAAGGTTCCACCAGTTTCTTCTAATAGATTGTACCTCACTGTATAGTATCTGTAGCACAATCTTTTGTCCACATCATAAGCTGCTGTAATTTTACTTGATACATGCTCACATTTGCTTTTGAAAACTGATCATGGGTGAACCCTCAATATCTTGGCATCACAAATCAAAAATACTTTGCCCAGCATGACTGGAATTACATTATTTATCAGTTCAAATGTAGCTATGGATGGGGATGTAGAATCTGAAAATATTTTCTGGTTTTGCAGCCTGTCCAAAACAACATTGGGAGAGGGAGGGTTGGAAACCTGACAGTCCATAGCTAGTGGGTTCCAGTTCACTCTGTAGGTAAGAAGTTATGCTGGCCTGACTTGGCTAATTGACATACATAGCACATAGAATAACAGAGTTGGAAGGGACCTCAGAGGTCATCTAGTCCAACCCCCTGCTTGAATAGGAGACAACATTTCAGGTTGTCCAGTCCCTTCTTAGAAACCTCAAGTGATGGAGCACCTGGTGGCAAGCCATTCCACTGGTTAATTGTTCTCACTGTTAAGAAATGTGTCCTTAGCTCTCGGTTGCCTCTCTCTTCGATTAGTTTCCATCCATTGTTTCTTGCCTTGCCTTCTCATGCTTTGAAGGTTGACCCCCTCTTCTTTGTGGCAGCCCCTCAAATATTGGAAGACTGCTATTATGTCACTTCTAGTCCTTCTTTTCACTAGACTAGACACCCAATTCCTGCCATCATTCTTTATATGTTTTAACCTCCAGCACCCTAATCATCTTTGTTGTTCTTCTCTGCACTCTTTCCAGAGTCTCAACATATTTTTTTTATACTGTGGTGACCAAAACTAGATGCAGTAGTTTGGATACAAACTACATTTACAAATACAGGTCTGTAAAACATTAACATTCTATTAAGGTATGTGCAGATTGATAGCCAGGAACTATTTTATATTACTACAAAAATGGATTAGAAACATTTGCAGGTATCTATGGTTCTTTTTAAAGCTTGTTTATGAGGGGAAATGTGGCTTGTAAGATCTGTATAAGAGTGGAACAGCGTACAAACTACAATGTTGGTTATGGTTCCTTCATTTCCAGAGGTTTTTGAAGAGAATGCAAAATTATCTCAAAGATAGTCTAAGATGATATTTGTGGTCCCTTCCAATTCCACAATTCTATGATATGTAGACCTCTGACCTCTTCATTAAAAAAAGTACCGTATTTTTCAGAGTATAAGATGCACCTTTTTCCTCCCTAAAAGTGGCTGAAAATTTGGGTGCGTCTTATACTTCGAATGTAGCTTTTTTTTTCAGCCCTAACTAGGTGCTAACAGATCTTCCCAGCTCTTACCTTGCAGGCTTTTTCATTGTTACTCTCTCCAAAGAATGTTTTTCCAGCCCTAAGTCTTTGCAGGGGGGTTTTCATTGCTCTACTTGCTCCAAATAAGTTTTTTTCTAGCCCTAACCAGGTGCTATCTATTTTCCCAGCTCTTACTGGCTTTCAGGCTCTTTCATTGCTACTCTCTCCGAAGAAGGTTTTTCCAGCCCCAAGTCTTTGCAGGGTTTTTTTCATTGCTCTACTTGCTCCGAATAAGTTTTTTTCTAGCCCTAACCAGGTGCTAACGATCTTCCCAGCTCTTACTGGCTTGCAGGCTCTTTCATTGTTACTCTCTCCGAAGAAGGTTTTTTTAAGTCCTAACCAGGGGATAAAATAATGTGCTGAAGCTGACCAGACTAAGGACGCTAGCCAGATGAATACCTGGTAGGCAGATTTTCCCCCCTATTTTTCTCCCCAAAAACTAAGGTGCGTCTTATACTCCAGTGCATCTTATACTCCGAAAAATACGGTAGTTATTTTTTCTCACAAAGGCGATTTCCCTAAAGAGAAAGAATGCCAGTATAATATTAGTTCACTTTCTAACTCTTTTTGATTTTTTTCCATTGCTAAGGTCAACTTCTATTGGTAAAATCCATTATCTGACCCATTTTGACATTTTAAGTCCCTTGGATTTGTCCCAATGCATTCTGAACGGGGACAAAATTCAAAGACAGCAGACATCAAGTTAGCAATCTTCATATTTTGTCCTCCTTCCTGTCTAAAGAGTTTGAATTGCATAATTTCTGTACCAGTGTATTTCCAAGTACAACTGTCATTCTTTTCCCTTCTGTAATGCATCTCTTCTTCATCTTCCATATTAACATGTGATTCATGAGTTTGTTGAAAAAGGTGTGAATGCTTCTTTTTTTTGGGGGGGGGGAAGGACGAGCCCTTTTGTATGAAGATATCTTAATATATTTGTTTGACCTAGTGTGGATTTTTTTAAAAAAAAAATCAGTAGCTGGAATATCATTTGAATATATTAATGTTTTCAGCAATGGTGCTCAGAGACCTTAGTTAATACCTTATGCATGAATACATAGATATACTTCAGACAGAGGTAATGTTTTAGCCCTTGTGTTGGTAATATTTGGAGACATGGAATGAAGGAGCCTGTTCTTTTCCTGCCTTTGTTGTGGCCTTACATTGTGGTGGTGTGGAGCCAAGGTTCTTGCTGTTGCCTACACAGCCTGGATTCAATAAGCAGTTCTATATGTATATTATGACAATGTGGTCAAGAAAACCAGCCTCTTTTTCCCCCCTTTTTTTTTTGCTATACCTTTGTGTGCCTGTATAGCATAACAAAAAAAATCTGGTGCTTATTTTTCATTTACTCATTCAATATGTTAACATATTCATAATTTGATACAGGTTACGTTCTTCATATAATTAAAGTTAGAGTGTTAGATGAAAAACCCGCAAAATGTTATTTGAATGGAAAATATTTGTGCTTTCATACAAGAGTCATTACTGCACTGTAATGTATAAAACCGTAAATCTGACGAATAATCACTAACCCATGCTTGGTTGTCGGTTAGATCATTTCTGATTCCCTCCCTAGAGTGAAAATCCATCCAACTCTATATCCACCCACCCTTAAAAGTTGTATGTGTCCCAGATGCATTTTCATCGTTCTGTTTTGTCATCCCACACATCAACCAGAGGTGGGGTTCTCATAATTTCCCTACCGGTTCGCCCAGTGCATGCATGCTTGCTTTGGTCACGTGCACACCTTCCGCACATGCACTTTGCTTGCACGTGCGGCTTGCATGCATGCATGTGCCTTGAAAATGTGGCTAAATAGGATGGCATAGCACCAGGACGGGCCCACCCCTATCCACAGGGCGGGCCCACCCCCATCCACAAGCCAGGCCCACCCCCATCCACAGGTCGCTACTACCGGTTCACCTGAACTGGTCTGAAGCGGCTGAATACCAACTCTGATCAGGACCATATGCCCCAGACTGGGTCGCACGTCTCATTCTCCTCCCAGGGTCTTCCAAGATTCTACCTCTCTGGCATAGTTGAGAAAGTCACAATCTACAACACACACATACACACACACCCCATGTAAAATGGGAAACAGACTTTGCCAGGGATGTCTATTGTGTTATTGCATTGCTGGTTTAGTTTCCTCTTATCGTTCCCTGTCCTCTTTCTGATATCAAGGGATGCTTATCCTGTTTCTTCAACAAGTAAAAGGATTTCTCATGAGCTGCTTTCAAAGCATTTAACAATGAGAAAGGATAGAGTCCTTTCTGAGTAGGATGCCAATGAAAAGTTGCAAATAGATCCAACTTTTGCAACTTTCCATTGGTGTCATATTCAGTATGGCCATGGTACAGGTAGTCCTCGACTTACCACCACTATTCAGCCCAAAATTGTCATTGCTAAGCAAGACAGTTGTTAAGTGAATTTTGTTCCATTTTATGACCTTTCTTGCCACAGTTGTCAAACGAATCGCTGCAGTTGTTAAGTTGGTAACATGGTTGTTAAGTGAATCTGGCTTCCCCATTGACTTTGCTTGTCAGGAGGTGGCAAAAGGGATCACATGACCCAGCAACCATCATAAATGCATGCCAGTCGCCAGGCATCCAAATTTTAACCGCATGACCATGGGGGTGCTGCCATAGTCGTGTGAAAAATGATCATAAGCAGAGGCGGGTTTCTCCCGGTTCAGACCGGTTCACCCCAACCGGTAGCGACCCGCTGGTGACATCATGATGTCGTCACTGAAATGGATTGGTCGGTGCTGGTCTGTGGGTGCCGCCATCTTTTTTTTTAATTGTTTTCAATTGTTTTCCTACTTTTTTTAAAAAAAATTCTTCTGTGCATGTGCAGAAGCCGAGTTTCCGGCACTGCGCATGCAACACCATTTTGTTTTCGGCTTTTAAAAAAAATTCAGGGTTTTTTGCTCTGCGCATGCGCGCAAAGCGCACATGCGCCCATGAGGCGCGGCCACACGGCGTGGGAAGAAGCGAACTGGCAGTGAGGTAATTTGGAACCCACCCCTGATCATAAGTCAGTGCTGTTGTAACTTCGAACAGTCACTAAACAAATGGTTGTAAGTCCAGGACTACCTGTTCACTGCCCCTTTCCTAATTGATAGTGCTAGGACACTTTGGAGAAACAGACAGAAGAGATCTCATCCACCTCTTTTTATGGCAACGAAGGTTCTCCAGCGTGGGGAAAATGCCTTCTCAAACTATAAAAAGGCTGCCTTCCGGAAAGAGAAGCAATGTAGACGAGGCCTTGTCTTCCTCTGTCTGTGCATGTAGAGGAGAAGCAGGGGCGCCTCCCTTTCTCCACCCAATGAAAAAATCAGAAACGAGGGAAAGTAAATCCTTTCTTTTGTTTCTTTCTCCAAATTCTTGGGATAGGGAGACATTGGAAGGGTTCACAAGGCACAGTCATCCCGTTCTGCAGAACTGGAACTGCTCGGAGAGTTGCAAAGCCATAATTCACCTTCACATTTGTTATAAAATTGTACGTAGGAGCGCGTGCACACACATGTACGTGCACGTGCCACCTTTCAAAACAGATGTTTTCCCAAGGTGGCTTACATAAAAATTTAAATATAGGTTAAAACTAAAACAGCCCGACTAGAATAAACTCTAATACAGCCTAATAAAACCGTTAAAAAATGAAGGCAAGAGTAATAAACGATAGCTAGGGAAAAAAATCAATTAAAATCTGGAAACAGCAGGAGTTAAATAGTAGTAATAAGATTAACTTTTAAAACACACACACACACACACACACACACACACACACACACACACAGCCTCACCAATTACAGAAACAATTAAATTAAAGTGGAAGTTAAAAGGCACAGAAAAAAATCTCTTTTCCAAGTACTGAAAAGACAATGGAGCCAGCATTACGGAAGATAATTCTGAAACTGAGAGTCCATTGCTAAAAAGGTTCAGTCTTGAGCTGTTCAAATACTGGAGGGCATGAACAATAGGATTTCTCAGGATAACACCTCAGTTTTATTGATTGAAATAGTCTTGAAAGCACACCTGGAACCACTATGGTCGTGTAATGCTGGTGTAATATGATCATGGCACATTGTTTCAATATGCCATAGTTTATACTAATCACAGTCTTCAGGCTACCTTCAAGGACAAATCCACATGTAGCACTTCAGTGCAATAGAAACAGGAGATTTTCAGTAGATTATAGGAGGGAGGCTAGCAGCTAAGAGAGCTGACATAAGGTTTTGCCCACCATAGCTTCCCGGGTATCTAGGATCAACTGGGAAATGATGCTTTTTATGGAATTTATTTAATTATTATTAAATTGTTATCCTGCCTTTTTGACTTTATAGGTAACTCAAGGTGGTGAACACACCATAAATACTCCTTCCTTCTCCTGTTTCACCCACAACAACCCTGTGCAGTAGGTTGGGTTGAGAATGTGGCAGTTACAACTGCTGCACCTCAGTGCGTTTATTTTTTGTTTCTTTACCTTCCAATCTATATGCAATAAACTCTCTTTCTATACATCTCATTCTTCAATAATTGGTTTTGGCAAAAGTGATTTTCCCATCTGTAATGTTTCTCTAGCTTTACGCTATGAATATTAGAATTAATATACTGATGGATAGCTTGTTGGACTACTTCCCCCCCCCTTTTGTATTATGCACCTTTTCACCAAAAGATGAACAATGGTCATCTTCCTTCCTTCCTTCCTTCCTTCCTTCCTTCCCTCCCTCCCTCCCTCCTTTCTTTCTTTCTTTCTTTCATTCATTTGTTCATTCATTCAATCTACATGGTCATCAGTGGTGGGTTCGGTCCACTCTATAGCACCGGTAGCGGCCTGCTGGTGACGTCACAGTACCAGTGCGGTCGGTTGCCAGTGCCTGGGCGCTGCCATTTTTATAAAAAAAATATTTTTGATTTTTTTTTTTAAATTTTCTTCTGCGCATGCCCAGAAGCCGAGCTTCCGGCACTGCGCATGCGCTGCCTTCCTACCCCACAGTGAGTCCAAGCAGGGGAGGATGGCTGAGGGAGCGCGTGAGATGCTGAAAGAACGGGCGGCAGGAGCCTAGGATCATTGAATGGGGAGAAGCATTCAGGCCGGACGGAGCCTCCTAGAAGAACCGCTGCCGCGGTCTTGCTGCTCCCGCTGCGGGGGGCTGCGTTGCGGGTGGGCAATGCCCCTCGCTTCTCCAGATGCTGCCAAGCTCCTGAGGCCCACGCCCACCCGGTCACATGGCTGGCAAGCCACACCCACAAAATAAGCCACGCCCACAGAGTGGTAGTAAAAAAATTAGGAACCCGCCCCTGATGGTCATCCATCTCATTTAGATGTCTTTGGGTATCTTACAGTAAAATAGATAAAAACATATATGATACAAAGAAATGAAAATGAAAAGAGCACGTGAAAAAATCACAAAAAAGCACCATTTACACAATAAGGGGACAGACTCTCATCTCATACCCAGGCCCCCTATGCTAATTAAAATCTTCTCTCTATTTCAAGTGACTATTCCCCCCATTTGCACTGAAATTAAGTGCATATATCTGTTATCTCTTTTCTGTGATTCTATAAAATATCTCTTTATTTCAGTATATATTTTGATTTATACACACACTTTTGCCTAGCTGGGAAAACAGCAAAGACCTTGACGTTTTTTGTTTATAGTTGTCTCAGTCCTAATATGGTTTTTTTCCTCACTCTACACCTAAAAGGCAGAAAAGGATCCTTTAAAAATTTAATTATTCAGCATCCATCCATCCTTTCTGACTGCAAACATTATCCAGTCCATTCAGCTAACATTTCAAAACAAAAACTTGGAAAATAATAATAATACTACAGCAAAGTGATATTTTCCCCACCATAAAAAAAAGGAAACAGATGGCAGGTTTTTTTTTAAAAAAAAAGCAATCCAAAAATTATAATAAAAGAAGTAAGCCAACAAAACTCAATCAATGACCTATTGAAATAAAGTCATGACAAACTAAGGGGAAATGCATAAACAGGCCAAATAAATTGAAGGAGAACCTGAGTATGGAGACAAGGAAAAAGGCAAGGGGAGATGAGAGAGTTAAAACCTTGGGGAACAGAAAAACTAAAGAAAGGATTGAGTAATATTGGCAGGGATGAATAGATCAAGCAAGGAGAGAGCAAACCACTGTGCATGGATGAAGGAAGACGAGATTGATCCATCCATTATCTATCTATCTATCTATCTATCTATCTATCTATCTATCTATCTATCTATCTATCTATCTATCTATCTATCTATCTATCTATCTATCTATCTATCTATCTATCTAGAATAGAATAGAATAGAATAGAATAGAATAGAATAGAATAGAATAGAATAGAATAGAATAGAATAGAATAGAATAGAATAGAATTCTTTATTGGCCAAGTGTGATTGGACACACAAGGAATTTGTCTTTGGTGCATATGCTCCTACTTCCGGTAGGCCCGTTGGGCCATTTTTCACCCTCCCCAGGCTTCAGGAAAGCCTCCGGAGCCTGTGGATGGTGAAAAACAGGCCCAACAGGCCTACCGGAAGTTCGGAAATAAACTTCCGGTAGGCCCGTTGGGGCGTTTTTCACTCTCCCCAGGCTTCAGCCTCTCCCCGCCCTCTGGAAGGCCGAAAATCAGCTGGCCAGCATGCACATGCACGCTGGAACTGCCATAGGGAAATGCCTCGCGTGCCCTCAGGTATGGCTCCGCGTGACACCTGTGGCACGTGTGCCATAAGTTTGCCATCACGGGTCTAGGGGAAACAGATTAAGTTAATTTTTATAGAAATTCTCACAGATCAAATTCTTCCTCCATTCCAGATGCAGACAGAGATTCATGAAGTGAAAAGGAAAATCAAAGAGGGATGGGACAAGACAGCATAACACTGAATTTGTGGCAGTTTTACAAAAATTACTCAGCCCCTCAAAGTATCTCTAAGACAGTCCATGAAATACTAGGGGCCTTTTCCTCAGATAAGAGCAATTGGCAAATTGGATTATGAAATGCCTGAGATTAAACAGTTCAAAAACTGTTTTACTCTGGAGACATGTAAAAAGCAGAACAGTGACTCACACATCTCATGTTGTATCTTCAAAGAACAATATGAAGAGCACCCACCAGTATCCAAAGGAGATGAAGATACCATATATGTGGATATGATGTTTTTCATTAGCTCATGGAGCATTGAGAAGTTCCTAAGTATTTGTTATCTGTTCACTATTAATTACACTCCCCCTTAAGTCTGTCACTTTTACAGCGTTCCTTAAAAGCTACGTACATTTGTTCTTGTCAGTTTTCTAGAGATTTCTCAGGTTTTTTAATTTTTAATTTTCTGGAATCACTCTTTCAATGGGTGGTGGTAGTATAATTGACAATGTGACATATGTCTGCACCCAATCCTGAGAGACCCTTTAATGAATTGTGAAATTAAAGAGAGAGAAAAAGATCTGATTATTGTCTGTTTATTTCAAATGACCAACCACCTGAACCTGAACTTCTGAAATGGCATGATGGAGAGTAATTTCCTTGCAAAATACACTTATTGGAATCTGGGTGCAAGTACAATATAATTTCATGAACTCCAATAATATGCTTAACGTAATAGATCCATTCCAGTTGATAATGAATATGACAGGTAACTAACCACCTACCACTGACCTTAAATCTAGAACTTCCTCAAATCTGCATGCACATTGATCCAGAAGATACATATTCTAATAGGAGGGCCTATTGGTTGAATATCTAAATTGGTTGAATAATGCTACTTCCCTGTTAATTCCACTCACTCAGTACAACAAACTTACCTTAACCCACTAGGTCAGGGGTAGGCAAAGTTGGCTCTTCTATGACTCGTAGACTTCAACTCCCAGAATTCCTGAGCTACGATGATTAGCTCAGTAAGTCTGGGAGTTGAAGTCCACAAGTCATAGAAGAGCCAGCTTTGGCTACCCCTGCACTAGGTAAAGGGAACCAATGAGTTAGCAGAATTTAACATTCTGATTAAAGCCCCACAGCCTCCCCAACCCACCGAGAGAAGGGATGAACATTTCACATCCAAGGAGACCACATTCAGATCTTGGTTCAATCTAGAATAGTCCAGGCCAAGATATAACTTTTTAGCTATAACTTATTTTACCCTATGTTAGAAGAACCTGCCTCTTTTAAGTTCCCAAAATCTATTACAAAAAAGACAATATATAAATTAATTTATGAGAAAAAAAATCAGAATTAGAAAATTGGCATGAGTTTATTAGAACCATACAAATCTAATGATTCCCAAACAGTTTGGCATATGATAGCTTAAAATATAATTTACAGAGATGAATTGCCATATTTCTACAGTTGCTTACTTTACAGCTTACTTTAGATCAGAATAGATGCAGGGAACTGGTTTGTACTAGTAATCCCAAAGCCAGACCTGCTACCAAGGTGGCCAACAGAATCCAAATTTCATTACTCAAACTAGATAACATCAGCAGCACACTGATGATATTACCTAGTTGAGGAATCAAACGTCTGCAAGAAAACAACCAAGCTCAGAGAGCACCAAGAACCCCCCATTTCAACCCTCAGCTTCAAATATTCTCCTTTATCAGGTAATTTATTTATTTATTATTATTTATTTATTATTTATTATTAGGTTCTTCTATGCCGCCCTACTCCCTAAGGACTCAGGGCGGCATACAACATTTTAAAAGAACACTAAACAATAAACATTCATTTAAAAACAATTTTAAAACATTAAAAAAGTTAAAAGACATTCAACAACATACATACTGGGGGAGATCTCAGATAAAAACCCCCTGCCTGCAGGAAGAGCCATGTCTTGATGGCTTTCCGGAAGGCCAGCAGGGTGGGGATAATTCGGATCTCTGAGGGAAGTTGGTTCCAGAGCACGGGGCCCCCCCACAGAGAAGGCCCTCCCCCTAGGGCCTGCCAGCCGGCATTGTTTGGCTGACGGGACCTGGAGGAGACCCACTCTGTGGGCTCTAACCGGTCGGAGGGAAGTATGAGGCAGAAATGCGAGTTATGAACTGATATTTCAGCTTTCTCAGGTAAAGCATACACACAGCATTCTTCTCTAGTCCCAGCCCTTTCCCATTCAGCAGCTGACAAGGCAATAAAAAGGGAAAAGATACCCTTCGTGTACATCAGCGTATCCCCAAACTATTTTCCCAATAGGTATTTACTGACTTTGATATGACCACCATCTACCTGTCCCTTGTGAAATGAAGTCTGAAAGAAAATGACACAGAACAGCACCAGTTCCATCTTTTATTGTTCCATGCCCTAAAATTAAATGTTAATTAATTACCCCTGGCATCTTTGCTATATAGCCAGTCAGACTGGATTTGGAATAGTCTTTCAGTGTTTAAATAAACAGTATCTGTTTTCATCTGAAGCCCCAGGAGTGGATATTTCTTTTTCTTAGAAATCGGTAGTTAAAAAGGAAGCATATATCTCCATGTCCACTGCAGGTAGCATTGAAATTAAAGAAACAAGGATCTGTATTGTCAATTTTGATTAATAGCCTTTCATTAATAAACATCCTGTTATTCATTTTCCACCTGCAGTTGCTGATGTTCCCTGGAATCAATTAACTCATATAATTTGATTTATTTTTACAAAGACATTTTTGGATGTGCTGCGCTGATGATAAAGCCTTCTGGGTTTGCCGTTTTTGATTCAAAGCGAGATTGTTACCTAAGTGCTTTTTATTTCTAATGTTGTGAGAAAATGTGCCTTCAGGCAGTCTGGAATTAAAAGAATGAAAGAAAACTTGAAAACTTAAGACTGAATTCAGGGAGAAGTATCAGTTGCCTCCTGGGAGGCAGGGATTTCAATGCCGCACAAGCTCTGCCATTCACTGTGTTGAAAAAGGACAAAAGTCAAGAATAAATAAGCTTTATGACTCTGTGGTCAAAGGAGGTAAAACCAGTTAATTGTTGTGGCCTGCCAGCGGAACTGGCAGCAGATTCGGACAGTGAGGAGGTTGGGGAGGAACATCAGCCAGTCCTGGAGTCTGGGGAAGGCTCTGACGATTGCTCTGCGTCGGAGGCAGAGATGGGGCCAGGGCAGTCTGACAGTTAGCTTTGGAGTCAGACATCAGTGAGGCAGACAAACAGCTGGAGCCTGTTCCCAGTGTGCGCATGCGCAGAGTTGCCACACAAAGGGAACAGCTGAGGAACAAGGGTCGACTTGGGAGTAAGGCCACAGGTGGACGATGAATGCCCCCTCCCCTAGGGAATAAAAGAGGAGCAAAAAGGGAGGGAAGTTTGCAGGAGACAATTAATAAGAACTGAAGTGGTGCAGTGGTTAAATGCAGCCATTGCAGGCTGACTGCTAGTTCAACAGTTCAGCTGTTCAAATCTCACTAGGCTCAAGGTTGACTCAGCCTTCCATCCTTCTGAGGTCGGTAAAATGAGGACCCAGATTGTTGGGGGCAATATGCTGAACTCTGTAAACCGCTTAGAGAGGGCTGTAAAGCACTATGAAGCGGTATATAAGAAAAGTGCTATTGCTATTGGTTCGTGACTCTCAGAGACTTCTTGCCAAGTTTTGAAGATATCGGCCTGGCAGCTCTCCAAGCCAGATAAGGTCTGTGACTGTAAATGCTCTCTTGAAAGACTTTGTTGGATGTGAATGAGAGAAATTCACAGTAACTTAATAAAAAAGGGTTTTTTGTCGGCACAAGGAGTCTGCTTCGTTGTTTGGGAACACCTAGGTCAGAACATGAATGATCTGGGCTTTTTGGGACAAATGAGACCATTCTGAATAACAAATCAAATAGTGGAAGAAACAAATAGGTGGTGTTTGCACACTGGGAGGAAGAAGCATTTGAAACACACTTCGCTTGACTTACTTTTTTTTTTTTTACTTTCCTCCCTTCAAATCAGTTCTTGAGTCTTGGTGAACCACATGAGACTTGTTACATGGAAAAAAGATGATCATAGGGAGAAGGGAAAATATTGCTTTCCCTACTTGTACAAACATGTAGCCATGTATGCTACTGTTCCACAGCTGGATGGTTGAAATCCAGCCCCTTCTGCTGGACACTTGGATTCACCCCAAAGATCTTGTTATTCCCTCTGCAGTGCCAAAGGTGGACCCAGAAGAGACGTTCTTTAGTTAGTCAATTGCTATTTTTCAGCTGTTTAATAGTTCAGTTAATTAATTGAATAGATGCATATTATCAGAGTAATAAATAAAATCTTACCTAATTGTAACCTCACCTCTTTCATCCAAGATAAATAAGTTAAAGAATATGTCTCCATTAGTAATCAATCTCTAAATAAATCTTTACATTGCCAACCAAGTGATCTGGATTGACCTTCCCCATGCATTGAAATACATGTAAAAACTAATGCTCCATGCCAACCTCCATATGTGTTGGACAGTGGGCATTGGTCTGCCTTACTCCTAGCTTAATCAGTAATTAACAGCACTGATCTGTTCATCAAGCAGCATCCTACATGCCAAGACCAAAATAAACAGGGTCCTATCATTATATTTGATAAAGCAGAGATTGGTGACACTTCAGCACCTACATTATTCAGAATATTCACTGTTCACTATACTGGCCTGTGCAGGTCTCCCCACTCAACCAAATATGCATATCAAATACTTTTATAGGCCACTATTTCACAAGAAGAGTCGCTTTGGTTAGTGAGATGGGCACCATGAAAAATTAACAGATAAATAAGATCACCACATCTATCAAGATTTTAGAATCCTTGCATAACATTTTCCAATATTTTGGTTTATCATCCATTTTACCTTTTAGGCTGCCAGCAAATGAGAAAAAAACAAATATTTTGAAAACAGTGATAAATGCAAGATTGGTTATATTAAGAATTCTTAGGGTAGATAATAGAATGATTAACCAGGCTGATTATTAGATACATGTGTATTCTTTTTCTTGTAAGTTCTGAATGTCCCTGACTATTATTAAAGTTTCTTTGGGTCTTCAATGGCCTTTGCCTCCATTAACTTGCTTATTTAATATCGTTTTGTAGAGCAGTGCATATTATCAGCTTATTTTCCAGTACATTTGGCACAGTTAAAGTATTAATATCAAGTTTATTCCCAATGAAGAAAACAAAGTCTTACTCCTACCAGCAGCCTGAACTATCAACAGTAACTTTAGAAATGATAGGAGATCCAATTCATTAGGATTGTCTAATGTTCATAATTTTCTCCATTCTACATGGTATTGGGTTGGCAAGATTTCAAACGTAGATACAGTTTCTGCGTCATATTTGTCTCAAGATTGAATGCCTGTATATCTAGCTATACGGACAAATTTAACTATGGCTCTGTTTATACTTGTTTGGATGAGGTGGGAATGAAAGTGACTTTGCAAGTAATTCCCCCCCCCCACATAAACAAAGAAATACTGATTTTAAAACTGAATCAGATTATGCAATAATTGATCTAGTAGGAGTATTGTAAGGCGAGACAAATTCTACAGCACATTGTAATTCTAGGATACATTGACAGTTTATTCTAAACTATGCAACGTAATAGACAATTAATTATCACCCCTCCCCCAAAAAGGCACTATCAGATTATTATCAGAAGGAAGGAAAGAAGGAAGGGAGGGAGGGAGGGAGGGAGGAAGGAAGGAAGGAAGGAGGAAGGAAGGAAGGAAGGAAGGAAGGAAGGAAGGAAGGAAGGAAGGATGGAAGGAAGGAAGGAAGGAAGGAAGGAAGGAAGGAAGGAAGGAAGACACTTGAGTCTAGAGTAGGTTTTTCTACTGCTTGCTTTCCTGAGACTTCTAACAGAATTAATTCAATGAGCCTCCAGGAAGTATAATATATGCAAGCAGCCCAAAGTAATCAAGCTCAGTGCAAGTTCACAGGCATTCTTAATCCAGCAGTAATGGTAATAACCAGTATACTTCAATCAATTGTCCCTTCCCTTCAATTGTCCTTCAGCAGCAACAGTTTGTTACGCTCTAGTACATTCTCCTCCCACATCACTTCTTGACAATATTGCAGAGAGAGGCATAAAGGGCCACCATTAAAATTAACTAGACTAATATACTGTGACTGTTAGGTGGGGAGGATAGAGGACAACTGGAACAAGCAGGAAAGGTGCAGGAGATGTGAGCCTATATCTAAATGAATATAGGGAGAAAATTGTGTGGCAGGAAAATGGCCTCACATATCACACCACACTGTTTTCATTCTGTTTCACTACTGGAGATTCATACCATTTATGGGGTATTAGATGTGATTTTATTAGAATTGTTATAAGACGTTTTCCAATGTGAAAAGTGCAAGTTATTGTTTGCTAACAAGGCATGCTAACTGCAGCTCCTTGCTTGGAAGAGGTCATGTCTGAATTTATTTATTTATTTTGTATTCTGCCTTTATTAGTTTTGCTAAGGTTTGCGAATATAGCCACACACCTTCCTCCTCCTATTTTCTCCATAACCAAAACCCTGTGAGAGCATGACTGGCCAAGGTTACCCAGCTGACTTTCATGGCTAAGACAGAACTTGAACTCACAGTCTCCCATTTTCTAGCCCGAACCACTAGACCAGGGGTAGGCAAAGTTGGCTCTTCTATGACTCATGGACTTCAACTCCCAGAATTCTTGAGCTAGCATGATTGGCTCAGAAAGTCTGGGAGTTGAAGTCCATGAGTCATAGAAGAGCCAACTTTGCCTACCCCTGCACTAGATCAAACTGGCTCTCATGTGGATGATGTTCTCAAAACAATAGTCTTGGTTTATAGATTCTGAAATGTTTTCAAGGAATCATTAATTTCCATCTTGAAGCATCTAGAGAAGCTTTTTCGGAGCCTGGAGTAGCTTTTTTTTTAAACCCTCCCCCCCCCAAAAAAACCCCTTGATCAAAGGATAAATTGTTTCTCAAAAAAGGATTCCATATTTTAATTAAAAACCATATTACAGTCAGATCAAAGTTAAACTTTAAATTGTAGTGAATTACTTTACGTTGCTGAAAATATAATGATGCTGCTAGACAATTTTCTATTTAAAATGTGCAGAATTCTAAGATATACAAACTTTCAATGTGAGAAATGGATGTAGCCAACATAATTTCTGCACTAAAAAAAATATGGGCAAAAATCTAATGTTGCAGAAATGTTAAATGCTTTGCAGGGGAGAAACCTAAGGGGAAAATCCTCAAATCATCTTGGGAAGTACTGAGTATATTGAATGAAAACAGAATGCTGGCTACTATTATGTACCATGGTGGCAGTGGAACATGGGAAAAGACGATGGACTATCCTGGGGGAAAAGGAGATGGACATATATTTGGAGAATATGATCTCAGGTTTCTCTTCTTAAGTACTAATTTCTATAAAATCTTATACTTTTGTCGCGTAAAAGAGATTAGACCAAGAGAAAGTTCTTCCTGTGATTATTCATTCACCTAATAAAGAAGCTTCACTTTTTAAAATTTTAATGACATTGAAAAACAGGTCTGCCAATTTTTAGTGGACTGTTTCTAGGTAAAGTTAAAAGTAGATCAGTCCTACTGAAATCAATGCTACTTAGGTTCATTCCTTAAGTCACATTGACTTCAACAGATGTGCTTTAAATTTGGGATACACTTCTGCTGAGGAGTTAGAAATGGCAGGATAAATTGTGTGATGTGCCCCCCATAATCCATTATTTCTTTTCTTCATAAGATTTATAAAAAGATTGTTTCTTCTTCTTCTTCTTCTTCTTCTTCTTCTTCTTCTTCTTCTTCTTCTTCTTCTTCTTCTTCTTCTTCTTCTTCTTCTTCTTCTTCTTCTTCTTCTTCTTCTTCTTCTGCCATATCCGTCATCGGATGTTGGCAATCATGTTGGCAATCCTATTTTTATCAACAGCCGCACAAAAATGTGCTGCTGAGTTTTGTCCAAACCAGTCCCTTAGATTTTGAAGCCATGATGTTCTTCTTCTGCCTGGACCTCATTTGCCTTCAATCTTTCCCTGGAGGATTAAGTGAAGCATGCCGTATTTTTCCAGGTGTCACATCACATGTCCGAAATATTCTAACTTTCACTTTTTAATGGGTTTGATTATTTCCCTTGGCTTTCCCAGGTGGCTTAAGATTGTTTGGACAATGTAACTGCCTTTTATGAGCTGTGGTGGTGCAGTGGTTAGAGTGCAGTACTGCAGGCTACTTCTGCTGACTGCTGATTGCCAGCAATTTGACAGTTCAAGTCCCACCGGCTCAAGGTTGGCTCAGCCTTCTATCTGTCTGAGGTGGGTAAAATGAGGACCCAGATTGTTGGGGGCAATATGCTGACTCTGTAACATCGCTTAGAGAGTGCTGTAAAAGCACTGTGAAGCGGTATATAAATCTAAGTGTTATTGCTATTTTATACCAACTGTTGTTGTTCCACCTGACACAGTTCAAAATACTGATGATTTGTATTAGAGAACCTACTTACTTGGCAATGGAGGGTCTTGAAATATTGATTGTATTGATGGTAATACATTCAGGCCTTCTCTCTTATAGCTATGCTCCGTAGTTTCAATAAAATTGGGACTTATAGAGAGACAAATGTATTTATCCCTAAGTTGGGGGGGAAATCCTTTATAGAATTCCAAAGCAACCCCCAAAACCATTGCTGATTGAAAAAGGACACTGGGATCGGATGTTGGCTGCAACATCTGGAAAATTGCACCTTGGCATTTGCGTATTGGAAACATGCAAGGCAAGTGGAATAAAATGCTGTGTGTCTCCCTCTCTCTGTCACACACACATACACAAAATAGAAAGAGTTTGGTAAGTTGTCTACCTCTACTCTGATTAGTAGATCAGTGTTATTATTACCCTCCTGCGCAAAATAATCTATGGAGAATATGTTGTTTATTATAAAGATGCTATTTTTTAAAAGTAAGTAATATTTAAAGTAAGTAATAATTACCTTGATTAGTGCCATATGGAGGGTTTTTTTTGTAACAGACATTAAACAAGCATTGAAACGTATTTCAATAATTCTCCCTATTTATATTAGACCAAAAAAAAAACCCACCACCCAACAACAACACTAAATTAAATGTCTGAGTTTAGAGAATGTGACAAACTTGAAATATGAGAAACTTCTATCATAGGATCATACTCTGTGCCATGATTACTATGCCCAGTGGTATGATAGAGACCTTTTTGTAAGACATGAAACAGATGATGTATCTTCTGCCATTTACTGAAATTTCTGAAATACGTATTTCAAGATTTGGAGGAGAAGGAAGCCTCATTTGCATTTATCTTCAAGGAAAGTCAGTAGGTCGTTTGCATGCATTTACAGTTTTCTGCAACCCAACAACATAGTCAAGTGAACCCATGGTATGACTTAGGTCAGGGGTGTCAAACTGGATTTCTTCGATGGCCGGATCAGTATTGTAGTTCTCCATAGGCTGGTGGGGGGGAGCAGGGAGGAGATGGGATGGATGCCTCCTGCAGCACCCTGCCGGCCAAAACAGGGCATGGGGCAGGGGTGGGTTCCTACTGGTGTGGTCCAGTGCGTAGCTCCGGTAGGGACCCGCTGATAACCCAATTTGCGCGTGACTGCTCCGGTACCATCTCCACCAGGCAGTCGCGCACGTCGCCATCTTTTTTTACGAATTTTAGGGTGATTTTGCTTCTGCGCATGTGTGGAAGCAAAATTGTGCCAAAATCTCGTGAGGGGATGTGCGCGCATAGTGCGCACGTGCGCACACGAAGCACAGAGAAACGCGAAGCAGCGCACCAGTCTCGATAAGTAAGCAACTCACCCCTGGCATAGGGGGACCGTGCGAGGCCTCCTCATCCTTCAGCAGCACTCTGCTGTCCAAAAACGGGCTGCACAGAGGCCCCGTGAGGCCCCACGAGGCCCGTTTTCAGCCTCCCCAGCCTCCAGCAGCATTCTGCTGGCCAAAAACATGGCCCATTTTGCCGGCAGAGACACACCAGGCCGGTCCTTTGATATTTCCAGGATGGCCCCACAGGCCAGATTTAAGCAGCCCACGGGTCGGATCTGTCCTGCGGGCCTTGAGTTTAACACCTCTGACCTAGGTCTTCACCCATCATGAGGGTGGGTTGCTGCTGAGAGATCAAGGCGCACAAGGGTGGATGCACCACCTATTTTCCTCTTCTAACAAAAGGCATCAAATATGATCAGTGCTGTCTTAATAGTGTATACTGGCTCAAAAACTGAACTGAAGCAAGACCAAATAATCCATATTTAGAATTATTCACAGTTGCTCATTTGCAATGCATATGTTGTATTGATGTTAATGCAGGCAGGTATGTCAACAAAATTTATGCCTAATTCTATCCAAATGTACCGCATTTTGCCAGTAGCCAAGACAACATAGTCTAGATATTCTGGCTTCAATAGAAAGGGGTAAAAGAGTTACACCCAAAATATCAGGGGTATATTCTAGATTTGTATACATTTGTCATTTATCAGTGATGAAAGAATATTCTTCAATAGAATGTAATTCTTGTCAATTTATACCCTTTTGTGAAGCCCCAAAAGGTTGAGGTATCCTTGGGATTGGGTGGTTGGGGGAAAGTAAAGAGAAGTCTAGTTTTGCACCTGAAGGAATCTCAATTCGGAAAATCATAGCAACTTTGGTGCACTTCCATGAACCCACAACACAGCAAGTAAGAGAAGCCATTGGGTTTACAGGCATTTTTATCTTTCATGGCCTCATCATGAAGGATGACATATCAGTGGATAACACAAATGCTTCATTTTAAACCACTCCATTCTAAACCTGCCATTTCATTACTCATCTACTTCAGAACACCTAAAGGATGCAGAGGTTGAAACATTTTCCATTTAATCTGGGATTTTATTCTAATAGACATATGGAATGCCACAAAACTTGACTCTCCATTATACTTTCTAATATCTAATCTATGAAACTAATGGGAGAGGTCAACAGTCAGGTCAGTGTGGGTTCAGGACTTGTTCTTGATCCCAAAATAATTGTCTTGGTCTTTGCTCCTGCACTGGCTCTGAAGGGCTTTGGGGGGCTTTGGGGATTCTCCTAGATCAGGGGTGTGAAACTGGCGGTCTGCAGGCTGGATATATCACGGGCAGGCCACGCCCACCCTGGCTCCGCGAAGGGGAAACATGTCACGGTACATCACGTGACAGCAAAGTGATGCCGCAAGTTTGACACCTGTGTCCTAGATCCACAACTTCTGCATCATCAATAGGTAAAGGCTATGGTTAGGAAGCCCTGGTGCAGCCATTAATGCACTTCAATTCTTTGAAAAAGCATATCACATTACACAAAAGCATATCACAACACACAAAACATCTTGTGTAATTCCTAGAGTACCAAGAGGAAAGAAAAAGAAATCTTGGGGAGAAAAATTCTGATTTTGCAAAACCCATGATCAGCTTTACATAAAGATGGAATAGCAACAGCAAAGAATATATGGGAAGGTTCTGGCGCTTGTGAAGCAGAAATTATTTTTGTCTTAGTTCTGTCATCTTGGATCCAAGACTATTAACACCTCCTTTCTCATTTCTGTTTAATTCTCTCTAATATTTAAACAAAAAACCAGGCTGTAATTAAAGTATCAGTGAAAAAATAGCAGTATGGTCATAGTCCATGTTTTGATTATCTTTTCTTTCCTTCTTTCTAACTTTTTTTCCTCTCTTTTCCAATAGGATAGCAGCCAAGGAGAGCATGAATCTTATGTCACTCCAGAGTTTAGGAATTGTTTTTGGACCAACTCTCCTTCGACCTGAAAAAGAGACAGGATCCATGGCAATCCACATGCTGTATCAAAACCAATTGATTGAGCTGATGCTAACTGAATACACCAAGATCTTCAGCTCTGACTGACAGACCGGGAATGTTGCTGAATGTGTTCACATCTGTCTTGATACCTAATATTTTTACATTTCTGTAAACATCTTTTTGAAATATTTCTTTTTCTTTCTAGTGACAGATGCCTCGTTTTGTGAAAACTTAGTGATGGTTTTGTCTTTACATTTCCAAACATTGAAATAAAAATATATTGTCAACATTTGCTTATATACTTATATACTCAGAATTAACTCTTTGAACAACTCGGTCTTTGCCAGTACATTTTGACTTTGTGCATGTCTTTGCTTATAGCCAAAAATTGACTTGTATGCCTGGGTTTGGCAGGTCAGATAGTTGGAAGCCTTGTCCTCAAGAGGCCATTGATAAATATCAGCTCCATTTGTAAGAATGAGGTGGCTGAATGGAGTCACTGAAGCAGTCGGTGTGAGCTTAAATGGACCCCGGGGGATGGTAGAGGATAGGAAGGCCTGGAGGAACGTTGTCCATGGGGTCACGATAGGTCGGACATGACTTTGCAACTAACAACAACTGTTTGTAGATGAGCAAGAGGACCTGGCATGTACTATCAAAACTTAGTTGAGCAAGAGTGGGAATACTGTTCACTTTCGATATTATTTTCCAAATTTCACGTCCTTTGGCAGCCCTAATTCCAAGGCAAAGGAGCTAAAATGGTGATGATTCTTTGGTATACTGTGCCGGTAATAATAATAATAATAATAATAATAATAATAATAATAATAATAATAATAATAATAATAATAATAATAATAATAATAATAATAATAATAATAATAATAATAATAATAATAATAATAATAACAACAACAACAACAACAACAACAACAACAACAACAACAGAGTTGGAAGGGACCTTAGAGGGCCTAGGCAGGAAACCCTACACTACTTCAGACAAATGGTTATCCAACATCTTCTTAAAAACTTCCAGTGTTGGAGCATTCACAACTTCTGGAGGCAGGCTGTTCCACTGATTCATTGTTCTAACTGGTAGTTGGGGGTTGGGCTCTACTCAATTTGAATATCCATTTTGAAGTTGGGCTATAGGGTCAAGATAGGAAATCTGCTTAGGGGAATTCCTTTGTGAGCTCTTGGATTTTCTTGATAAGTTGATATTGACTATAAGTATTAGAGGACATAAACCTCAGTACCCTGGGGAGATCGGAGAAGAGTCAGAAATGTATTAGAATAGAATAGAATAGAATAGAATAGAATAGAATAGAATAGAATAGAATAGAATAGAATAGAATAGAATAGAATAGAATAGAATAGAATTCTTTATTGGGCAAGTGTAATTGGACACACAAGGAATTTGTCTTTGGTGCATATGCTCTCAGTGTACATAAAAGAAAAGATACATTTGTTAAGAATCATGAGGTACAACACTTAATGATTGTCATAGGGTACAAATAAGCAATCAGGAAATAATCAACATTAATATAAATTGTAAGGATACAAGCAACAAGTTACAGTCATACAGTCATAAGTGGGAGGAGATGGGTGATAGGAATGATGAGAAGACTAATAGTAATAGTAATAGCAATAGCACTTTACTTATATACCGCTTCATAGTGCTTTACAGCACTCTCTAAGCGGTTTACAGAGTTCAGCATATTGCCCCCAACAATCTGGGTCCTCATTTTACCCACCTCGGAAGGATGGAAGGCTGAGTCAACCTTGAGCCTAGTGAGATTTGAACAGCTGGACTGCTGAACTAGCAATCAGCTGAAGGTCGCAATGCTGCTTTTAACCACTGCGCTATCTCAGCAGCCTTAGTGAATAGTTTGACAGTGGTGAGGGAATTATTTGTTTAGCAGAGTGATGGCATTCGGGGGAAAACTGTTCTTGTGTCTAGTTGTCTTGGTGTGCAGTGCTCTATAGCATCGTTTTGAGGGTAGGAGTTGAAACAATTTATGTCCCGGATGCGAGGGGTCAGTAAATATTTTCACGGCCCTCTTTTTGACTCGTGCAGTATACAGGTCCTCAATGGAAGGCAGGTTGGCAGTAATTGTTTTTTCTGCAGTTCTGATTATCCTCTGAATTTTTTTTTTATTGCCTCCATGGCAAGTATGGATTGACCTTGATGATGACTACTCATAAAGTAATTATTTAGATCTGGTCTTCATGTCATAGTTGTCATTTCAAGATCTAAAAATGAAGGACATTGCAATTAGTTCTTTACATGATCAAACTATTTCTTTTCTGATTGAGGTCTGGATGACATTCAAATGCCACAAGCAAACTCCACAAAGTTTGAAAGAACAAATAAAATGACCTCCCTCAGATGGGTGCTTTGGATGTTCAGCCATGTACCTTCCCTGAAATCTAGCTGGCAATTCTAACCATTTCTGGAAATCAAAGGTGGTCAGGACTCTAGATGTAGCATGTGGTTGTCTCAAACTGGCCATTTTTCCTATCTACTGATACTGGAATAGTTCTTGGTTTACTGAGGAGGTCCAGAAATGAAAATGTGAGAAAAGATACTAGGAGAACTAGTGATGGAGTACTAAAAGTGAACTTAACAAAATATGGTAAGAGCTAACATTTTAGCTTACATCAGGACAGTAAGAAGTATCAATACTTCTTTACTGTAACCACATCAGTAGTTCTGAGGCCTAGCAGCTTTTGTTGGTGTATCCCACTCCATTTGGGGAGGGGGAGGATTACCAGGATAATCAATACCAATAGCACTTAGACTTATATACCGCATTACAGTGCTTTACAGCCCTCTCTAAGCACTTTATAGAATCAGCATATTGCCCCCAACAATCTGGGTCCTCATTTTACCCACCTCAGAAGGATGGAAGGCTGAGTCAACCTTGAGCCTGGTGAGATTCGAACTGCCAAATCAATCTACTGTATAGGCTGCATCTAGACTGAAATTAATTCCTGAACAGTGCTTTAAGTACAACTAAAAAGCCCAAAGTAACATACTGCCTATTTTAAATTGCCATCACTTTATAAAGTTTTATGGTTTCCTTAGTTATGTTGTGCTCTATAGGGTTTCCCCCCAGTTATTACTATGCTCCTTGAGATGTTTTGTTAGTGAAATATATTAAGTTCTTTCAAACACAAACTTTTTGTATGTCTTTAGGATTATTTGGCTAGACTTGAATCAATTTATACATTGATAGTTTTAGTTGTCATGGATAAACAATAGGATAATAAATGGTTTTACTTTAAAATGTATGGTTTCGGCTATAACGTCCCCTACCATATTTTGTAAAAGTATTCCACCAATAAAATGTAGACTTCCCTTTGACAGCTTTTTAATCAAGTTCAAAGAGAATGAATAACATTAATCCAGTGTGCTAAAAGACTCTGTCTGCTTATCAATGTGTTCATAAAATGAAAAATACCACGTGAAAATGCAGGATTAGAACAGGTTTTTCTGAGAAATTTAAAAACAAACACAGGATTAATGCCAACATTTGCTGCATATGATACATTTTGTGTCATATTTAATATTCAGGAATTACAGCATCATTACTGAGGACCATTTTATAGCCTGTTGTTAACGCTTTTCTGTGAAGTGATCATCAAGGACAAGCTTAGATGAGGAAGCTCCTGATTCATTAAGCAAGTTCCAGCCTTAGGATTAATAGTTAAGATATATAGAATCCACAAGTGCCAATAATAAGAATAAGCTGAACAACAAGAAAACGGATGACTATACACCGTGCACTACAGGGGCGGGTTCCTAATTTTTTTACTACCACTCTGTGGGCGTGGCTCATTTTGTGGGTGTGGCTTGCTGGCCATGTGACCGGGTGGGCGCGGCTTCTCAGACTGCTGAAGGGAGGGGAACTGAGATAGGTCCTGCTGCCCATTCCCCCACCCCTCAGCAGCTCGAGAAGCCTCGAACGTGCAAAAATGCTGAGGATCATCACTGTGCGTTTGTGGCTTCTCGGACTGCTGAAGGGAGGGGAACTGAGATAGGTCCTGCCGCCCATTCTTTCAGCATCTCACACGCTCCCTCAACCATCCTCCCCTGCTTGGACTCACTGTGGGGTAGGAAGCTCGGCTTCTGGGCAAGCGCAGAAGAAATTTTTTTTTAATGTAATTTTTTTTTTAAAAAAAATGGTGGCGCCCAGGCACCGGCAACCGACCGCACCGGTACTGTGACGTCACCAGCAGGCCACTACCGGTGCTATAGAGTGGACCGCACCTGTAGGAACCCACCACTGGTGCACTACATCCCTGTAGTGATATTGATAGATTACATCTGTCCTGCAGTAATGGAGGCAGAGATTTAAGTCAACAAACTGTTGAAGAAGAAAAGCATGCATTGGCTGATTATATAAAACCAAGTACAAGCATTGGTGCAACTTAAAAATTGGAACTTATTGGAATGTACAGGAAACAAAACATGAATATCGAAATAACATAATAAAAGCACAAACAGAATGTTGCCATGGAAAAGCATTACAGGGTAAATTTTTACAAAAAGATTGAGGGAAAAGTGGATAAGGATAAAACCTGGCAATGGTGTACAACTGGAATATCAAAAAAAGAGAAAAGAAAAGAAAAGAAAAGAAAGAGAGAGAGAAAGAGAGAAAGAAAGAAAGAAAGAAAGAAAGAAAGAAAGAAAGAAAGAAAGAAAGAAAGAAAGAAAGAAAGAAAGAAAGAAAGAAAGAAAGAAAGAAAGAAAGAAAGAAAGAAAGAAAAAGTGAAGGCTTGATGCAATCAATTTCAGAATTGAAAAATCATCAAACGATTCAAAGGGCAGATTGTGTAAAGAAGCAGAGCAAATGGTAAGTAGATAGCTAGTGCTAAGAGATTGCAAGAAGATTGCACAAACTGATTATAAAAAATAATAATAACACAAATTGCCAAAACAATTCACTGAAAAATCCGTAAAAATTACCATATGCCAACAATAAAACATTGGTGGGAACACTGAATTGAAAAAGTAGTGGGAAATGAGCAGGTTAAACTATTATGCAAGTTTTAAATACAAACTGATACAAGTCTTGGCGCATAACACACCAGATATAATTGTGGTTGAAAAGAAGAAAGTGAGGATAATTGATGTGGCAATGATGTGGCTACTACCAGATAGTAGACTAGAAGACAAAGAAGTGAAGAAGATAACAATTGAAAATTTAAATTAAAAGATTACGGCATAAACTCACGATGGCAATCCCAGTGAGTGTTACTCATGAGATCGTGCTCAGAAGATCATGTTGATTCTCAGTTAAGTGGAATCAGATTCTTTGAAATGGCATTGGAAGAAAATGCAGAGTTAGAGTGATATACAGTAAGGTTTAATCAGGTTCCTTAGAATATATTTTCCTTTGCTTGTAAATCCTCCAGGTCATGGAAGGATATTTCTTTTAGATCGATCCAACTGGCAATATTACACTACTAACCAGAGCATACAAAACATTTGTTAGACCAATTCTGGAATACAGCTCACCTGTCTGGAACCCGCACTGCATATCAGACATTAATACAATCGAGAGAGTCCAGAAATATTTCACAAGAAGAGTCCTCCACTCCTCTGCTCGCAATAAAATACCATATTCCACCAGACTCGAAATATTGGGATTAGACAATTTACAACTACGTCGCCTCCGATCTGATCTAAATGTAGTTCATAAAATCATATACCAAAATGTCCTTCCTGTCAATGATTTCTTCTGCTTCAACCGCAACAATACACGAGCACATAATAGATTCAAACTTAATGTAAACCGCTCCAAACTCGACTGCAGAAAATACGACTTCAGCAACAGAGTGATCAATGCCTCGAATGCACTACCTGACTCAGTGGTTTCTTCCCCAGACCCCCAAAACTTTAACCTTAGACTGTCTACAGTCGACCTCTCCCCATTTCTAAGAGGTCTGTAAGGGGTGTGCATAAGCACACCACTATGCCTACCGTCCCTGTCCTACTGTCCTATTGTCCTCTTTTATCGGTACTTTTTTACTTATGTTATGTTTATACAAACAACTACTATCCTGTACATGTTTGACAAAATAAATAAATAAATAAATAAATAAATAAATAAATAAATAAATAAATAAATAAATAAATAAATAAATAAATAAATAAATAAATAAATATAAATAAATGTGTGTTACATGACCTTCAAAGGAAAAAAGAATCCATTGTTCAAAACAGTTTAGTCAGATCTGCCTAAATTCAGTGTGCTTATTGATACATTGGTCTTACTTGCCCTGAAGTCAGGAGATTTGAAAATCATATCTATGTGGAACAACCAATGGCTCTGTGGGGCTTCTTGTAGTCCTTTGCCAAGTTTCCTACAGTCCTTGGCCTAAGTTCCAGAAGCATCTTGTTGGACTTCTAGAATATCTGATTTGTTCCTACTTGGAAAACTTCTTTCCCTGGAAATAAAAACATAGTTGGTAAGGAAGAAAAGAGAGGATGTTGGAAAAATCAAAGATAAGTTTTTTAAAAAGAGATAATCTATGTCCCTTTCCATCACTTCCTTTGATTGCCCTAAACAATTAGCATCTGGCTTCCTCCTCAAAGACTATTCCAGATGTCAGGAAAAAGCCTGCTTGAGAGGTTGAGCCTTGGTTTCCCTGTTGGTTTAATAAGGCTGTGCATTGCATACCTTCAGATGTCACTGTGAAACTTGGATGTATGGAAAGTGCTTAACAAGGTTGAAAGCAAGTCACAGCATTGGTCAGTCTAGGACAGGGGTGGGAAATTGGCAATTTTATGACCAGTGGACTTCAACCCCCAGAATTCCTGAGCCAGCCATTCTGGGCTGGGTGTGAACTGAGCCATAATATTGGATAAATAATTTGAACTCACCAATGTACACAGCTAAGAAAAGGCATATTACATTTTAGACACAGGAAAATATGGCCTCGAGAATGAAGGGATTTTTTTTGTTGCATGTTTGCTCTTGATATTTTGGTATGAGAGGAGGGAGGGGTGTAAGTTTTGCTCATCCTTTTTGCAGCCCTTTCACAGTGGTTGAAAATCCATTTACAATTATTTTCCCTACTGAGTAACAGCTATATCTTTATATATTAATATTTATTTTATTGTAAGCATTTCTAGGCTTACAGCTTAACCAAAATGCTTGGTGTGGCTTTTAACAAGAATAAAAACCAATTCAATGCTATAAAGCAGGTCAACTGAATTGTACAAAACTATCTACAATCTCTCTCTCTCTCTCTCTCTCTCTCTCTCTCTCTCTCTCTCTCTCTCTCTCTCTCTCTCTCTCTCTCTCTCTCTCTCTCTCTCTCTCTCTCCCCCCTCCCTCCCCCTCCCTCCTTCCCCCTCCCTCCCCCTTCCCTCTCTCTCTCTCCACCTCATTATTTTCCGCCTTTTTCTAAAAGTAATTTAGAATGGGAATGAAATAATGGACATAAGGAAGGTTCATACCTATGCACACCAGCTGACCTAAAATTCTCACTTCAGGAATCAAATCTGGCAGATTACTTCAGTGTTTGTATTACCCAACAGAAGAGGAGCACTGTTAAGCCTAAGAAAGGGCTTGCTGTTCATAGTATTGACTTAAGAGAAAAAAAGAATCTTATTTACCGTACATACATAAAATTTGCCCCACTTTTCTGATGGAATGATTTCCAAAAAGGTTTATCAATAACTGGAAAATGGTCCACATCTTCAGTATAATGTAATAAGAAAAACTGAATATGTCATGTCCATGAAAACTTATATAAGTACTTTTGTTTCTACTTGGAAACCGCTACTTGGACTTTGTGCTTGAGGTGGGGGGAAAATGAAAATTTGATTTTGGATTTTACTAATTAGATTGATTTGCTGTTATAGAAATGGCTAGTTTATACTATTATGTAAAAGTAAAGAGTTGAGGTCCGATGTTAATTCTACTGCAACAGAGGGAATTGGAACTCAATGCCTTCCCCCCACCTGCTGCCGCCTCTTTTTCACACTTCTCTCTCTTCCCCTTCCCCTCCTAGAGGTCCCACAACAGGGCTTCATGACTAAAGCAAGATTAAAATTCATGGCCTTTTATTGCTACACCAAACTGGCTCTGCATAAGCGTGCATAAGTGCACCATTGTGCCTATCGTCCCTGTCTTACTGCCCTATTGTCCTCATTTATCTTTACTTCTTTGCTTATGTTATGTTTATACAAATACCTACTATCTTGTACATGTTTGACAAACATAAATAAAGAAATAAATAAAAATCTTCATCCATAAACCTATCAAGTTTGTACCTCTTGAAGCAATAGGTAGATTCAAATTCCTTTATATGTTTCAAAGACAAATACCAATTTTCCATTTTTTAAAAAAACAATTATAAAGTACAAATACTAAGGAAAAAATGTGCACCAAAACATCCACATTACAAAAAAGAATGCATAAGAACATATCATACTAAGGAAAATTCCTTGCAAAAATATGTCTTGCAGCAATGGCTATAGTAACATAAGTTTACAAAAAACAAACAAACAAATCCTGAATATAAGTTTTGGGAAGATCTTAAAAACTAAAAAAAAATGTATAAATGAAGGGAAGCATTTAAAACTGGACATGCAGAGGAATTGGCTTCAAAATCACTCCTCATGGAGAAAGGATGGCTTTGAAAAAAATCTGTGTATTTGTGTTTGCGTGTAGGTGTACACAAGCTCACTCGCATACATAGGAAAACATCAACTGCCAGCACATTCTTATAGCAATGGTTTTGTTTTCTTCTTTTCACACCCCTTCCTTTGCACTCAAAACATCCAGTTCTTGAATTTCCTACTTTTGCAGGTCTCATTAGTCATCAGGAGTTGCGTAGAAAACTGCAGGCAGGATGAAGCCTACAGTTCCACTAATGAGACCATAATAGCAGTTTACATTCCTGCACTAATTAAACATGTGATATTGTACCTAAGGTTGCTGCGTGTTGCGGTTTGTGTTAAGATAGGAGGAATGATGGGTTTTATACCTTGCAGGGGTGCCTGTTCTCTCTCTCTTGCCATCCAGAGCTCCAGGTGACTCCTTAAAAAAAACAACCACAATGACTTTAAGACTTTAGTCTGCCTGGTTTGTATTTGTGCATCTGTGTGAAACAAACACTGCCTGGATGCAAAGGTGTGATTCTTCATCAAGTACCCAATGGGGGTGTTTCATCTAAACTCCAGCCACATGATCATCTTGTCTCAACATGTAGTAGCCTTAAGCATAGAGAAAGGTTTACATCTCATTTATTTTTAATCCCGTTCTAGCAGGAATAACTGATTACCTTTATATGTTAAATCCCTCTATGTTCTCTAAAGCTCATTGATATCAGAGTAGGAAGTGTCAACAGTTGATAATAACCCCAAGCTTCTCTAAGATCACTAACTTATCTTCTCGTACAATTTCTTTCCTTAGTTCTGCTTTCATTTTTCCCTGGCACAACCAGGGACATCACTCCACCATGCTTTATATGGAACAACAAAGTTACCGTATTTTATAAGACGCACCTAGATTTTAGAGGAGGAAAACAAGGAAAAAAGTATTCTGAACCAAATGGTGCAGTAATATATTATTTAATAAAATACCAGTGTAACAGAATACTTTTTACAATCATGTACACTTTTTACAACCATGTACACTTTTTACAACCATGTATACTTTTTACAAACTTCAAACTTGACAGCTTTAAGACTAGTGGACTTCAACTCCCAGAATTCCTCCTCCGATCATGCTAGATGAGGTAATTAGAAGGCAAAAACGCCCCAATTTTTGCAAAAAAACCGGCCCTTTTTTTGCTCTTTTTTTTGCAAAAACAGGGCATGCAGAGGATCTGGGAAGCCTGCAGAGCACTCCTAGGGGGTGGGGGAAGGCAAAAATGCCCCATTTTTTTGCAAAAAATGGCTTGTTTTTTGCAAAAATTGGATGCGGGGGCGGGGCTTTGGGAGGCTAAAAATTGCTGTATTCGGTGTATAAGACGTACTGACATTTCCACCCTCTTTTGGGGGGCAAAAAGGTGCATCTTATACTCCGAAAAATACGGTAGTTAGCCCTGCTAATCAAGCTTTTGCTCCCGGAATTCATAAAGTTTTGGGGAAACCAATTTCCTTGGTTTTGATTAATATTTTTGAAATGACTCCTGGCAGAGAAGAAACAATCATTTTGATCATTCAAGTAGGTGCAACTGGCTACACTGTTCTTGCTCCATTTTACTAAGCTGCTCTCTTAGATGTAACCCATATTCTTCTATGACTTTTCTTCTACAAACATGTGTGACACTAATGAAAGGTTACAGCCCTAAGGACCGAAAGAATCACAAATCTACTGTATGCACAAATGCAAATTTAGAAATAAATAGAAATATGCTTAGCTCAAGAAGGACGATGAGCTATGCTCCCTCCAGCTTGCATATAACTATGGCACAAACACAAGTGGCACATTTTCCCCCTGCTCCATCCAACACTTTGATGTTACCTTCTTCTTATTCCCATGAGTGAAACAGGCTTCAATCATCCTTAACTATATCCGTGCTAAAATAGTGTTTCTTCTCTATCCTGCCTCCATTCAAGACAGCCTTGATATCTGTGTAATCTGTTAAGTTTTTCTACCCATTACCTTGATAGAAAGGCAAGTGACTCAGGAGACACAACAAATTCAGGGCAGGGATTGGCCATCAGGTCAACAAATATCATGCTGGAATAGCTTCTTGATGACTCAAGGATAGGGAGATAGCACTGGATCCAGAAGTGAGATGCAGCTGCTTGCTAATTCTTGTCCAAGCGTTCAGTGTGGATGAACAATTTCAAGCATTCTTCATCTTAGAGTGTTTTCTAGTTCATCCCAACTTCAAATGTTCTGCTCTTGAAAGGGATAATGCCCTTGAATCAAGATTAGTGCTTTTACGGTAATTAAACATGATGTTGTTTAAGAAGGAGTATCTGGTGAAGGACCTGTGTGTTGCTTGTCTGAATGTACATATACAGGTAGTCCTCGACTTACAACAGTTCATGTTATAATTCAAAGTTACAACAGCACTGAAAAAATGACTTATGATGATTTTTCACATGACCGTTCCAACATCCCCATGGATACGTGAATAAAATTTGGATACTTGACAATTATGATGGTTGCAGTAACGCAGGGTCATATGATCACCTTTTGCATCCTTCTAACAAGCAAAGTCAATGGGGAAGCCAGATTCACTTAACAACCATATTACTAACTTAACAACTGCAGTGATTCACTTAACAACTGTGGCAAGAAAGGTCATAAAATGAGGCAAAATCCACTTAACAAATGTTTCACTTAGCAACAGAAATTTTGGGCTCAATTGTGGTCATAAATCGAGGACTACCTATATAAAAATATATCCACGTATTTTCTACGGGCCATTTCAGCTTTAAGTACATTATATATATTATTTTCACCTAAATTCCCAGTGAGGTTTTCTTTCTGAAACCATAATGCATTCAAGTATTTATGCCAGAGCTTATGGAAGATATTTTCTTTCTTTCTTCTTTCACTAGTAAAAAATTAAAACTGATTAAAAATGTAAAAGGACGTTAGAGGTTCTGTGCACATTCAGTGGTGCGAGCTTATACGTTTGGGCAAGTGAGAGAGACATCAACAATAAATGAGCTAGCTAAACAATAAAGAAGGATTTCTTATCCTATGGCACAATGAATGTTTTATTAATAAGCAACTTCCTTTTCTGTTTTTCATCTAAGTGCTGTTTGCAGGCAAATGCTGGGTCACCACACAGGGGTTTTTTTCGAGGAGTTGAGAGAGGCAGATGCCATTGTGACTGATCATTTCTAGGAGTAAAAGACTGGTTTTGCCCCAAATCAGGGATGGTTAGCATAATCCAATGCTATAGTCAAGGCCAACTTGGTTCCCCAATAGGATGTAGGAACTTTTTCATGGAGAGGATCTCATTTTCTTTAAGGTAATATCTTAAGGCCAAACATCAGTAGTATAGAGGTATTGGACTCTAAAAATTGGTAGGGCTAGAGCAAAGGCTAATTTGATTTAATTTCAATATTGAAAAATTAAATTACTGGGATGCAACTAATATAATTTTGCCTCCTGTGTACAATAATTTCCTTTTTGGGCTACCAGTAGGTACTTTTTATTTCAGTTTGATTTGAACTTCCTCCCAGAAGTTGAAGTGATTTACAAGAGAGCAATGAAACCCATCTTAAATAAAAACTAAAATAGAAGGCGAATATACATGTCCTAGGATAATGTTTCAGGATCCGATCTGGGTCGGTCAGCAGGACCAGAGATATTGTCTTCTGAACTTTCAGACTTCGCTGAGCTTTGCTGGCTGAGGAATTCTGGGAGTTGAAGTCCACAAGTCTTAAAGTTGACAAAGTTGGAGACCCCTGTTCTAGAGAGATGTTCCGAAAGCTCATGAGACAAAACCTTTGGCCCCGTGACTGACTCAGATTGGAGCTTGCAAAACTAAGATACCCCTCAAAATCCCCAACTCAATACAAATGCAATTTCAGTGTTTAGGAAGGAGGAAGATAAAAGGAGACCTTTTATCAAATTCCCTTCAAATGGGTTTATTTTGGTGGGAAGCCAGGAAATTTCCTCAGAATCCTAATATCAGCGTGTTCTTGGTACAAAATGTAGCCAAACCTTTGATGGACTATCTAAAGCAGGGGTGTCAAACTGGCGGCCCATGGGCTGGATGTGTCATGCGCAGGCCACACCCACCCCACCCCAGCTCAGCGAAGGGAGAAAACGTTGCAAAACATCACATGATGGCAACGTGATGCGGCAAGTTTGAAACCCGTGATTTAAAAGATATGCAACCTTTCTGATGTAAAAGGCAGCACCTGTGGCAGCGGCGGGTTGCTCCCATACCGGTGCCGGTGCACTGTGCGCACATCTCCACGCTTTGGGCACGTGTGCGCTCACTACGCGCGTATGCCCCCTCACGCGATTTTGCTTCTGTGCATGTGCGGAAGCAAAATCTCGCTGAAATCTTGCAAGGGGACGCGCGTGTGAGAGAGATTTCGGTGCAATTTTGCTTCCGCGCATGCGCAGAAGAAAAATCAGCCAAAAATTCATTTTAAAAAATGGCAATGTGCTCGGTGGACCGGCAGAGAGGCCTCCGGAGTGGTCGCATGCAAATTGTGCAATCGGCCGCTCCCTACCAGAGCTGCGTACCGGGCAGCTCCGGCAGGAACCCACCTCTGACCTGTGGCCACAATAAATATTTAATTTACAGGGGGCGGGGGAATCCAAATTCAATAGAATTAAATCCAAGTTCAAGTAGTTGGTATGATCATGTCATTGAATGAAAAATGATATGAAAACGTCATTGCATGAAAAATGAACATTCAGCTGCAACTTTTGAAAAAGCCTTTGAGGGAAACCCACAAGGCCCTCTATCAGTTGTGGGTTCTAAAATTACCAGTTCACACACGTGTGCGATGCTTCTGCGCATGCGCAGAAGCATCTCGGTGGGTTGACAGAACCGGACCAAACCAGGAGCAACCCACCGCTGCCCTCTATCAATTGATGTGTGTAGAGCATGGGTGTCAAACTCGATAGCGTCACGTGACATATCGTGACATATTGCAATATTTTTGCCTTTGCGGAGCTGGGGTGGGTGTGGCCTGCACGTGACGCATCTGGCCCATGGGCCACCAGTTTGACAGGCCTGGTCTAGAACTAGAGAATCAGTTGCGCCAGTCATGCTTCCTGTTCTGAACTGCAAGCAAGCTAAATCCTGATGCACACATATGCAGGAATAACCCCCAGTGAATTCATCCAGACTTAATTCTATGCATCTACTGATAGGATCAACCTCTATTTCTGCTTGAATATTCCTGGAATGCTATTCTCTCTTTTCAATCTTCTTGTTAACAGTGCAGAATAATCTTTGGATCTAGTTCACATGCGTGTGAGTAGAGCATGTGCAGGTCATGAAGTACAGGGTTTAAGTATAAAACCCTCTTTGCAATATTAAGTTGGCATTCCTAAAATATGCATTAGTAGAGTGGCTATCCTATGCCATAATGCACTGCGTTCTCAGAATAGATTGTATCTTTCAACATCGTGTTAACATCTCCTGTAACTTACCGTTTCATATTATATTGAAATGAGATCCAGCACTTTTGTGGTCTTGTGGAAGATGGAAGGAAAAAAAAGGGTTTCCAGCAGTCTTCCTCTTAGACATAATTGAAAAAGAGGCAAGCATGGAGGCATGCTGTGATTCACGCTGCCAGACAACGATCTGGAATCATTCAGATTATGAAAATACAGCTGAGTGCAGAAAAGATGACAATTTCCCATGCCGTCATCGTCAAAATGAAAATTTCAAGCAGTTCAGGATGAAATGGAGGATGGGAGGGTGGGGGGGGTGGAGAGGAAAACCAACCTTGCCCAGTTTTACTGGGTTCTCCCAATGGACTTATCATCAGGCAGTGTAATGACAATGTTTTCTTTTTTTCCTATTAGAGAAATTTGTTGGCACCTGCGAGTGAGCTAAAGCAGATCCGCTGGAAGGTAACTGTGCTGCAGATAGCTTAATGATGCATCAGACCCTCACCTGCTGATTTGGGATGGGAAGTGGAAGGCGGCCTATGATGGAAATATTTGACCCATACATCTTCCCCAGCAGTCCTGCTAGGAGAATATGAGGAGGCTGAGATTTGATCGGAGAGGGAGGGTTGCCGATTACAGGCATCTGGATCTCATTTGTCACCTAACACAGCCTGTGCTAATCTTGTGGTGCCCATCATAGCAGGCTGGCAGAGGCATCTGGGGAAATGCAGAGGACAAATGTAAAGCATGACATTACGAAAACCCTAACTGACAAGGCTGCAGGTGCATTAAATAAGTTTGGTGTTAGGTTTGCCTTCAGTGCTCATTGCAAACCTAATTCGATAAATTTCGAGGAAGTACAGCCGTCAGATTTGTGACATCTACACATCTTCATAAAGTGCATCGAGCTTTTTTTTGTTTTTAAAGTATGTTTATATGATAAAGAGAAAGAGGGAATGAATGAAAGAAAACAGAAGCAATTCTCCAATAATGCTTCACGTAATAAGGATTGTAACGTTCACAGGGGTGAAATGCTCCTGGTTCGCTTGTGCCTGTCCGTCGTTGGAGAGCCAGTCGCAAAGGCAGCGCAAGGCTCCGCCCACCCACCCGGACACCGCCATTTGAGTTCTTTCCCCTCTGCGCATGTGCAAAGCATTCTGTGCATGCGCAGAGGGAAAAAGAACTCAAATGGCGGTGTCTGGGCGGGTGGGCGGAGCCTCGTGCTACCTTCGCGACCGGCTCTCCAACGACAGACAGGCACAAGCGAACCGGGAGCATTTCACCCCTGGTTCAGGATAGCAACACTTGTGAATTCCTTTTGGTGGGTCTATTAGACCTGGATTGCAAGATCTATTCTAGACAATCCCTAGAGAGCAACAACGACGCAAAATGCTGTAACACTTTGATACCATCTAGTGGATATCTGGAGTTTTGCAGGCCAAACTTAGTAGATCTCCTTTTGATGATGCAGCCTCTTGAAGGAAAAGGAATAGATTAAATCTTAAGGCATGGGTGAGTGTTTATGCCTCTTTGGTATTGCTGAAATGTAATTCTCATATATTTTATATACTCTATTGCTGATCTAGTGGATAGATTTAGCTCAGTGGCAAAGCAGGTATTTTACATGCAAAAGATTCTCTAAACCAGCAATCCTCAAAGTGTGATCTGTGGGGGGGACCCCTGGGGTCTTTGGGGCATCTGCAAAGTCAAATAAATATGTATTTTTAACTCTTCTGAATGTTAAGTTGTAATACAGTACATGTAGATAGATACATAAACCAAGGCTTGGTGTCTTCAATTTTTTTTAATAATGTCAAGGGTATTTGAGAATGTTTGAGAACCACTACTACTGTATAACAACAACAACAACAACAACAACAACAACAACAACAACAACAACAACAACAGCAGCAGCAGCAGCAACAGCAACAGCAACAGCAACAGCAACAACAACAAACCCTTCAGGAAAGAATGTGTGGAGGGGAACCCTCCAGTCTGAAAATCTAAGTTCAAAATCTAAGGCAACTTCCTAAGCATCTGCCCAAAGTGTCTTTCTTCAACTATCTTCACCAATAGGACCCAAAGGTCTTCCCCTCTCCCATTTAGGGGCACCTTTTAGCCTTTGCTTTATTCTTCTGGTCCATCTCCTACAACTTATTGCCAGGCTTTGAATTTTTCCCGAACTTCTTTCCCTGTTGCATTTTAATGCATCTATTTCTGTCTCTGAGGATTAAAATTGTATGTGTTTCTCTTATATGTTCCCACGGAGTTCTTCCAATCAGAACTAACAGGAAGAAATAGGCTGGAGGAGATGGCAATGGAGAAGGAACGGGCTCCTTTCAAGAGAAGATGAGGTCATATGTGGTTTGCTAGGACAATTGTGACCTAGAAATGGAACTGCCTGTGGAAATGAAGAAAGAGTGGAGATATCAGGAAGGAAGGAAGGAAGGAAGGAAGGAATTTTCCAGTCTTGGCTATGGAATCTAACTATGTGAGCAGTTCTTTTTCTCTCTTTACCATTCTTTCTTTTTAAAGGAAGTATAATTTTTAAGGTAATCTTAACTATGAGCTAAGTCCTCCACACAGCTGTGCTTCTCTGTAGTTCACACAGCAGCTGGAAAAAAGACAGGGCTTCTCTAACTCTGAACCACAGACATACTATTCTGGCTATGCTATTACAGACATGAGGTCATAATGACCTCAGTAGCAAAAAGACATTTGATGTGTTCATGGTTGGATCTAAAAATTGATGTACAGAGCAGTAAACTAAAAAAATTATTGATCTCTATCAAAGCCACATCGCGCAGGTCACTTTTGGTTTCTTCATTCTTGAACTTCAATCTTTCTTGTCTAATTTTTACATTGGTCCACTGAATGATGACGCTAATAATTTCTTTAGAAAATAATAATTTCCAAATCTCTAGGGGAGTAGGTGAATTTTCGAGATTTCTAGCTGCTGGCCGTAGTCCAGGTAATTGCACAATAATATTGTGACAAGTGGTTCTGAAACAATGCCGGCTGGCGGGGCCTAGGGGGAGGGCCTTCTCTGTAGGGGCCCCCCACTCTCTGGAACCAACTTTCCCCAGAGATCCGAATTATCCCCACCTTGCTGGCCTTCAGAAAAGCCATTAAGACATGGCTCTTCCTGCAGGCGGGGTGAGTTTGAGACGATTCTATATCTGATGTCTCCCCCATGTATGTATGGTGTGTATTTATATATTTCCTAACTGTTTTTAAGCTGTTTTTTAATGATTTGGAGTTTTTATAAAATGTTGTACACCGCCCTGAGTCCTCAGGGAGTAGGGCGGCATAGAAAAACTACCAATAAATAAATAAATAATAAATAAAATCTATTGCTTCCAAAAGGTGCAGAAGACCATTTGAATTTGTTCTTGCCATATAAATTACTGCACAATGTAGATTGTACCTGGTCATCAATTTCATTGGGAGCTTCATCATCGCTGATGTCAGAATCGGCAGCGGGGGCGTGTTCCTCATCGTCCGTTACAAAATTTTTGTCACAATCAATTCCACTTCACTCAGATCAGTCTCTGCTTCTCCATACCATTTTAGAACAGTTTCTTCAAAGTTTGAATCACCAAATCGCACTCTTTTTGGTGGAAAACTTGGCCTCGACATTATTTTAAAAAATATGTTAACAAAGATCTGCAGTCAAAATGACCGAAACTCAAATTCAAATGCCACTACAGAAAACACCAAATAACTGACGCAAGCGCGATGCTGCATACACTCTTATTGGTGGAAAAACAAAAGCTATTCGCAACCGGAATGGTCCATTTCTAAAAATAGGGGTGTTCTGAACATTTTGGAAAACTATTACGGTCTCTATGACCGCAAGTCTGTAGTTATGGGCTAAATAAGGACTTGCATTGATGTTTTTACAGGTTTCAAAGCACTCCCTCTCAATTACGTTGGAAGCATGCACATCCCTCACTCAGACTCTCAGAAAAAGACCTGATAAAGCTGTACTGTTCTGTTACTTGTGTTCTGTATTATACATTTGGATGCCTTTGAGTCAGGCTTGACTCCTGGAGACTGACTGAACTAGTCCCTCCAGTTTTCCTGGCAAGATTTCAAAAGCAGTTTGCTCTTGCCTGCTACCTAGAGCTGAGAGAGAGTGGCTGGCCCAAAGTCACCCAGCTGCATCTAAGGCAGGACTAGAACGCACCGTCTTTCTTTCTACCCCAATGCCTTAGCTACTACACCAGATTGGCTCTCAAACTTGTGCTCTAGCTGCTCATTAATTGAAATAGGAGGCTAGCAAATTTGGTTTGGGTAGGAGCTAAATTTTGAAGGAACTCTAGGAAGAAATACTCTGTCCAAAATGCATCCCAAAATCTCTCACTTTTCAGGCACGCATCAAAAATTAACAGCTGTGCACCATGACCCCAGTTTCTAATTGTAAGGGGGGGGATAAGCAATCTAGATCTTTGTGGGAGAATGGCCCTTTCTGCCCCTCCTTCCTTACTCCTCCTCTTTCTATTCTGCAATTCTTGTGTGCTTCGATACCTTACACAAGCACAACCCTTTGCTGTGTAACACACAGGCTTTCCATTTCAAAAGAGGACTCTCAAAAGAACAAGAGGATGGAACAAACAGGCTGAGAGGGACTTCTCTAAGCTCCTTATCAATAAGGTTAATAAGGGTCTGTGCAATTTACCAATTGCCAAAACATTACAACTGAGCTTGGGCTATAAAGGAAGCACATGGGCCTTAGACTTTATTGCTTTTTATACTCTGCTACACTAATGTCTCTTTTTAACCTCTTTTTCCTCCCAAAGACTAAGCGCTGTTTCATGTGAATGGCCTCAATAAAAACCCTCCATTTTCTATTGCACTTCTACCTGCCCTAGTTAAGCAGATTAATGGTTCTTTCTTTGGATTTGATCCATCAATCCCTCTGAAAGTATAGCAGTAAGATTTAGATTCCTCCGCGTGCGCCCCCCCTCCATCCCCAGCCCTGGAGCGTGAGGGCAGGGGGATAATTTTGATATCCTCAAACGTAATGCATGATCTGGGGTGGCAGAGAAATATTCCCAAACTTCTCTCTTCTTTAAATCCAAGTCATATCAAAAAGGTGACAAGAGGGGGGGAAAGTAATTAGTGAGTTCACAGAGTTCAGTAGGAAAGTTAAAATAGAGTAACACATTACTTTTTATGTGAAGATTTCACAAGACAAATCTTGCCTGTGTTTTAATTGCATGTGACCCTGGCAGTCCCACTCTGAAATGAAGTGCCGTAAAATTAAAGATGACAGACGCTCACAACAAGTCTTGTGATCTTGATTAAACTACAAAGACCACACTTTCTCTCTGCTGCAACTCAGATACGATGGGCTGTTTTATTTGGGGAATTGCTTCATTAATGCTTTCTTTGACTAGACATGTTTATTATAAAAAAAGAAAGAAAGAAAGAAAGAAAGAAACATGAATATGATATCCTGAATAGCTAAATGCAGTCCAAACAGCACATTAAAATCAGGAGCTTAGAAAAAAAACCATCAAGACTTGAATGTTTCTTTTTAAAATGCTCATGATCTTTTTATATATAACGTGGGCATATATAATATATATGATATGTATATTATGTGGCTCAAAGAATGTACAATTCTTATACCATTTATATTTTGGTGAGCATACAACAAGATCCATGTTGGAAATGGAATGAAAGGGAAAGGAAGATAGAATCCTGATTAAGTCGTTTGACCATATCAAATATATAACACATAGATAAAATAAAATAAAATAAAATAGGACACTTTCATAGTAAGTAAAAGAAGTTCTCTTCCATATGAAGAATTGCCAGCTCGATCTATAAATAAAAAGGAATTTAACTTGTTCATTTCAGAGTGGAACTGACATGGTTCCTTTTTTAAAAAAATAAATAAATAGCTTTATTTTGCGTAGTTTGGAATTCAAGCACTGCTACTACTACCAATAATGATATACCAAAATTAAGTTGTTAAGACACAAGCTCAGGTTTGTGTAAAATAATTGGCAATCCTATTTGCACAGCTGCAACTTTTGCACTGTTTAATGGATGGAATGAAATCTGGAAAGTGAAAAATAATGTGCATATTCTCCCATTCAGGAGAATTACATGACTTTGGCTACCTTCTGTATCACCCTCCTAAAGGGTACTAAATGCAGTGAGATTTATTTCTGAATAAACAAACCTCATTTGCATTGTTTCCCTGTCTCCCCTTCCTGCTATCCCTTCCGGTCAATAGGCCTCCAGTGGCCTCTCTCAGAGTTGTCTTCTCTAAATTGGTGGAAGAGCAGGCTGTCACTTAAAGTTTAAAACAACAATAACATTAATATTGAATTAATTAATTCATTCATTAAATAGCCTAGTTCTCCAGGTTGATTCCAGGATCAGCCGCTTGAGACCAGATATATTAGTCAGCATCTGTTATGTGTTGACTCTACTAATGATGTTAAGTTACAGGAAAAGGGATTCTAATTTTTACAGGATATTAAATGACCAATAGTTAACAAGTCTAAATAGTGAAATAATCACTGGCACTTGTTACTAAGACAATGTATTATTGATGCTATTGAAAACATTGCCTCTATTTACCAAGCCAGGAAACTGCTGCCTTTAATTACCTATTTGCTTAAATCTAGTAATAATTACACTGAGATGCCATCCTATGCCAAGTTGCACACATTTCTGTGGGAAATCAATGGGATTCAAGTATGCAGAAGTTGGTGTGTAGCTGCCAACTCTTCTTCACCAATTAAAAACTCTTGAAATGCTAGTTACCTGGAACAATGGAAATTCAGGGAGGTTATTTATTAATTAATTATGAATAATAAATAAATATTATTTATAATTTATACAAGGCATTCTATTTATCATTTATTTAAAGCCTTTAAAGCATATTTGTGATTTATTTAGAGCCTCTAGTCCCTGCTCTTCAGCTGAAAAAGTGTCAAAGCCAAATGAGTTCCTACAGCTGACTTCAGTCTTTTAATATCAAAAAAAGCAAACCAATTAAATAATCCCACTGATTATGCCTACTAAAACCAGGGAACAAACTTTGCCATGCATGTCTATCATTATGTGTGGTAGATATGCATTTTCTATAAAACTGGCTAATAGTGATTTGGAAGTTCTTACATCCATCACAGCAATGATAAATGTCTAAAAGCTTTCCATCCAGCCTTTTTTAAAAAACAAATAATAACTTTTTTTAAAAAAACCTCGGCCATACATTATTCAACAGGTCGACAAATTAAGGTCATTTCTGCTTCTGCAAAGCTTCCAAAACAATTCAAAGGCAACCTATAATTATCTGCCCTTCCTCCATTCAGATGTTGAGAATGCACAGAGATGACCAGGGCCATCAATGCTCCCTCCAGTTTATCAACAGAACATGAAAAAAAGCAAGACCAAACCAAATATCACATTGTCACTTTTTTTGCCAGCTGGGTGTTTCCCCTAGGAACTTCAACCAGTTCAACTAGTGCAGCAGTTCTCAACCTGTGGGTTGCGATCCCTTTGGGGGATCCCCTTTGGGGGATCCCTTTCACAGGGGTCGCCTAAGACCATCGGAAAACACATATTTCTGATGGTCTTAGGAACCGAGAAACCGCTTCTCTATCTGTCTCCAGGCGGGTCCACCTACATGCAGATACGCCCACATACAAGTACCTGGCGTGATGACATCATCGCGCCAACCCCATCACATGGGAACTTCTGAGCATGCATAGAAGCCGAATTTCCAGTACTGAACATGCATCGCAATCTTGATTTCGGCTTTTTTTTTTGCAATTATTTTTAAAAAGTTCCAGCACTGCGCATGCGTGCCCACAAGGCGCGCCCACGCAGCACAGGAGGAAGTGAACTGGCAGTGAGGTAAGTTAGAACCCACCCCTGAGTTTCCTAATAATTTTATTATTTTATGGTCAGGGGTCACCACAACATGAGGAACTGTATTAAAGGGTCGTGGCATTAGGAAGGTTGAGAACCACTGCTCTAGTGGCTGGAGTTGGAGATGGGAGACAGATGTTCCAGACACCATGCTCTGACTTCAGCTGAGAGGCCAGGAAGCCATAATTTTACAAAAACAACAACAACAGTGTTGATTCAATTTCTAGATGATTCTTAAAGGGAATTCCATTTCCACAGTTCAGTGATTCTGATGAACTGTCTTTGAATCAGGGAAGAAATGACAGTTCCCAAAGCAAATCAAAGAGGATAAATCCATGGCCTTCCTGAAAAGAGAAAAATCAGTTACCTGATGGCTTTGGGAAACCAAAGGTATATATTAACAAGCCACACTTACAATCTGCAAGTCAGAGGTTTAACGAAGATATATCTATCAGGTGAGGAATGGCACCTAACCACCTGCTTAAGGGAGTCCAACCTTCAAGGCAGGAAAATCAAACATAGTAGTCCCAACTCCATTATTCTATATCTCTCTTTTGGACTTTTGAAAATCTAAATGAGAAAATCTAAATCCTGCAAGTCTCCTAAAATATTTAGCATATTCAGTATTGCACTGAAGCAGGGGCGGGTTGCTTGTTCTTCGCGCTACTGGTGCACTGCACGCGCATCGCCATGTTTTGGTGTGCGTGTGCAATTTTGCTTCCTGCGCATGCACGGAAGCAAAATCTTGCAAGGGGACGCATGCACGCACACAATTTTGGTACTTTTTTTGCTTCCGTGCATGCACGGAAGCAAAAAATTGCCAAAATCTTGTGCGCACGTGCATCCCCTCGTGAGATTTTGCTTCCACGCATGCGCAGGAAGCAAAATCAGCCCAAAAATTCCCCCCAAAAAGATGGTGCCGCGCGACAGACCGGCAAAGATGGCACTGGAGCAGTTGCACACAAATAGTGCCGTCTGCTGGCCGCTACCGGTAATGTAGAGTGGACTGCACTGGTAGAAACCCACCACTGCACTGAAGCAGGGAGATTACCTACCATGGCTTTCCTCAATCCAGTCCTATTTGGGAAATTCAGGGAGTTGCTGCCTCAATTTGTTGGTAGGGCAGAAAGCCTGTTCACTTTCTTCCAGGTAATGATTTCTGCATGTAGTGTAATCGTCAGGTGCAAAGGACCAGGAACATAAATTGAGTTGTATCTCAGAAAGATTTATTGTTCACACCAATAGACAATGGTCAGAACTAAATTAGTGCTAATTAGGGCCAATGGAATTCAAGGGTGACTGGATTTGGATCTCTTATGGTAATGCAAAGACTCTAAACTGATGTCGCATTTAACTCCACCTTCCAGCTCGGCCTGCTCTTCTATAGTTCCTCTGCCACCCTAAAAAGATTGCCCTTAATCTGGTTCTTCATGCTTTGAAATTGCACAATCATTTCAAAGGTAAATCTGCACATGGTATATCTTTGAACAATGGCTGCCAAGAGTCCTAACTAGTGACCTTTTTCTGTAGACAACCAAGAACTACATGCAGGCTTCCAGAATCAGACCCAGAGAAGCCCATCTTTGTGAGGTCATAAGATTAACCCTGGCTATTTGTTTGCATATCATTAGGCTGCCCTTGACATGAGCTC
>JALIGW010000001.1:201712225-201764725 GCA_023053685.1 Diadophis punctatus similis | reverse complement strand
TGTAAATCTATGGGTTGGTCCTTGGGATGGAAAAGCCACTACTGCTAGCAAAGCCCCACCCTAGATCTGGGGATAAAAGGCAGGGGGCGGAGATGAATAGGTGTAGCAGACAACTATTCATCTCCCTTCCGGTCCGCCACTGATAGCCTGTACTTCCGAATCCTGTCTGAAAATTATCAGAATCTTCTTGAAATCTGAGAGAGAGAGAGAGAGAGAGAGAGAGAGAGAGAGAGAGAGAGAGAGAGAGAGAGAGAGAGAGAGAGAGAGAGAGAGAGAGAGAGAGAGAGAGAGAGAGACTCCTGGTGTGTTGAGCCAGTTCAGTGGGAAAGCGAGCGAGCATCACTTTCCACAGGACTTAGAAACTTCATAGCCTGCTGTGAGAGAGTGGGTGCTGGTGCTCCTAATAAAGGTAACGTTTAGTTAACTACAAAGGGCTTGTCATGTTTGGGAGCCGGGTCAGAACAGAATCCCTCTCCCCCTCCACCGCCACTGGTCCACATAGCCAGAAAAGTTGGGGACCGCTGGTATAGATGACTGCCTAGAAATTCAGGCAGGTTTGTAGAGCTGTAGATAGCCCTAATCCCAAACATTTAGGGAATGTTTATAATCAATACTTCTATAATGAACACATTAGCATTAGAACAGATACCATCCAGTGTAAATAGCCAGACTTAGTGTTATATTATATTCAACCTGCTAAATTCTCCTGGCTTTCAGTCTGCCCCAAAAGCATCCACAGCAGGTCACAGGACCCCCAAATATACACAGCATTATAATAGCACACACACTCTCTTTACATAGTTGTGTCCTGAGATCTGATGCAGGAACATAGTATTTACATCAAGATGCATGTTTTATCACTTCGCCCATCGCATCCCACCCCCAGATGTTCGTGGCTGCTGCAATTTCACCACTAGTTAGAATTCTCAGACTACCTTTAAAGGCAATCCATCTGAGAGCTTGTACGATGCCGAAGAACTTAGATCTTTAATGTCTTAGAGGCATCTACTTTATTTAAAGCATGCTAAAATGCTAAAATGTGATCTAAGCAGGACTGCCTTTAAAAATAGTTCAGAAACAACGACACAACCAAGTTTGTCTTATCAAGGCAAGGCCACAACTGAGAAACTGCATACTTAGAAAATCTGGAAAATCCAAACAATATAAGAAGCCATTAAAGCAAAATGGGGTAATGCTAAAAGTCCATGTTTCGTTCTGTAAACACAGATTTGTTCTTTGAAGCTGTAAGAAATGGGCCCTCCCTAAACATTTAAAGATTCTTAAAAGGGAGGAGTTTTTTAAATGCAGGATCCAATCTGGGTCAGTCACTGGGACCCGAGGTTTAGTCTTCTTTTGGACTCGGGTAGAGCCCATCTTCAGGGAACTTCTCTGCATTTGTATTGAGTTGGGGATTTGGAGGGATATCTTAGTTTTGCAAGCTCCAATCTAGGTCAGTCACGGAGCCAGAGGTTTTGTCTCATGAGCTTTCGGAACATCTCTCTAGAAGTTCTCTGGAGATGGGCTCCAACATGAGTCTGAAAGCTCAGAAGACAAAACCTCCGGCCCCGGTGACCGACCCAGATTGGATCCTGCAATGTTATCCTGGGACATGTATAATCGCCTTCATTTGTGTGCTGTTAAAATGTGTAATGGGAAAAAAATGCTTTTGGCAGTTGGTCCTACCTCAAAAGGTATTTCCCTAAATAAAGTAATGCCAAATTAGGTTCCATTGCTTTTCTTTCCAAGAGAGCATTATGAGAGAGACATTGCTCATTTTTAAGGAAAGGAGATTACCTTTCCATTGATGGGGGGAAAATAACCATTAAAATCCAATTAATGAAGTAAAATGTACCCCAAGAAAGCCATACATATAAATTGCTTCGTGAACATTATTAAAAGGACAAGAAATTACTCTTCCGCAGGAAAACTACTGTGACATTCTAGTTAATATGTCTTGTCTTGTATATTGATTTTAAAACAACTCGGTTGTTTTAGTAATGGCTCATACTTGGTACCTTAATTTTCTAAATGGCTTGGAGAGTTTTAAACTATTGCGACAATGAAATATGAGATAGGTACAAGCTCTCACAATACAAATTAAGAAGGAGGTTAAATAAAAGGGGAATAATCTAAAATTAACAAACTTGTTTGGTCTGTGAGCTCTTTTATCCCACAGCTAAAAAAGTAATCTGTAGGTCAAAAGGGGGAAATTATCTTTTACCTTAGGTTGGGTATTGCTCAGTGATAAATTTACCTGCAGTGGTATCATCTCCACAGCCAGTATCTCTACTTTACACAGTCTAATACTTGAATGCAGCAATAATCAAGGCAAACTTAAGGATTCTTGAAATCTTAACAGGAAGATAGTGCCTACCGCACCACGTCAGTTAAGAGACCAAGACCTTTGGTGTGACTGTTTAATGGCCTTCACTAGTACATTGGTCAGTCCTTGGGATGGCACGATTCTAGGATTTTAATAGCCTATGCTTCTTCTAATATTGATAAGGAAAAAGATGAAAATGTCAAGTTCAAATGATTTTCTCTTGACTGAAAATAGTAATAGGCCTATTAGCCAAGCAAGGAAGAAACATGAACCAAACAGGGCTCAAATGTTTATGCAACCTTAGCTGTGAAAAGAAGGCCACCAATCAATGCCTATTATTTCTTAGCTAGATACCTCCGAGAGTAAAAGCATAATCTCATGAATCCAGTTTTCTTTTCTGTTCCTAGTTTCCCTGATTGTTCTCATCTGTAAGTGAGATAAATACCAGATTGGCCTCATAGATTTTTGTTGACCTTGGACATTGAAGTTTGCATATTGGAATGATTTAACCCACTGATTTCCTTAACTTTAATTGAAAGGGTTTCGTAGCAAAATGTTGCCTTTAACAGTGTTATTAGTCCTAGCTTATCTACATAGGCACTACATAGGTAGGGGATGGGGAAACCCTCTCTCTAATCCTATTAGTAGTAGGGGCAAATTTCATTTAACAGGTAGGTATCTCCAGATGTGCTATCAATCTCCTCTGCTCAATCTCTAATGGAGTTTATTTTACATTGTTCCTGATCTGCCTTAGAGATTAAGGCAGGGCTGAGAATGGAAAACATAAAATGCTACGGAGGGGGAGTATTAAGATGTGACAGACAACTGCATGTTTACTATGATAACTAATTTGTTTTTTTTTCATTCCAAATATTATTAGTAAAAACGTAGAATACCGTATTTTTCGGAGTATAGGACGCACCGGAGTATAAGACGCACCTAGATTTTAGAGGAGGAAAACAAGGAAAAAAGTATTCTGAACCAAATGGTGTGATATAAAATAATTTATATTATTTAATAAATTACCAATGTAGCAGAATACTTTTTACAACCATGTACACTTTTTACAACCATATACACTTTTTACAAACTTCAAACTTGACAGCTTTAAGACTAGTGGACTTCAACTCCCAGAATTCCTCCTCCAGTCATGCTAGCTCAGGAATGGGAGTTGAATCCACAAGTCTTAAAGCTGTCAAGTTTGAAGTTTGTAAAAAGTGTACATGGTTGTAAAAAGTCTTGCCAAGTTTGAAGACCCTTGCACACCTAACCCCTAACCCAGGGGTCTTCAAACTTGACAGCTTTAAGACTTGTGGACTTCAACTCCCATTCCTGAGCTAGCATGACTGGAGGAGGAATTCTGGGAGTTGAAGTCCACAAGTTTGAAGACCCTTGCACCCCCTTGGCAAGTTTAAGACTTGTGGACTTCAACTCCCAGAAACTCTTAAACTTGCCAAGGGGGTGCAAGGGTCTTCAAACTTGTGGGCTTTGGAGTTGCACGACCATCAGCCGAGCTGATTCCAGCTCTAGAGCCACCCCAAACCCCCCACAGCTCACGAGTGGTGCGGAAGAAATGAAAAGCCCCTCTCTTCCCAGTTCCCCATCGGGCTGGGCTCCACCAAAGGCTGCCTCCACCAAAGGCAGCCAGTTCCCTCCTGAAGTTTCAAGGGCTGAGCAGATCTGCGGCGCTGGGCAAAGGCGAAAACGGCGGCTCCTGGTTTTCCCGGCCAAAGAGCACTCGCTAGAGAAGAGCAGCTGGGGAAGCAGGTGAGGCGCGGTGGAAGGCAGGTGTCTGGGAAGCGCCGAGGGTAGCACGCGCGTCCGGGATGCCCCTCTTTGGGCTTTCCGCTTAGGCGGCGGCTGGGAGTCGCGATTTGAAGAACGCAATCCCGGGCAAGTTTTGCTTGGAGGCGTGTCTGTCACACACACACACACACGCACGCACGCACACACACACACACACCCCTCCCGGGCTTCGGTTTAAATGCAGGGTCCCGTCGGACGAGGAACTTCCAAAATGCTTGCTGTGGCGATGCTGTTTTCTCCGAGACCTTCCAAGCTCCTCTTTCTCTTCGGCCAGGATGTCTCAGAGGATCCCCGCCGCGGGAAGCATTTTGGAAGTTCCTCGTCCGAAGGGACCCTGCATTTAAACCGAAGCCCGGGAGGGTGTGTGTGTGTGTGTGAGTGTGTGAGTGCATGTGTGAGTGTGTGACAGACGCACCTCCAAGCAAAACTTGCCCGGGATCGCGTTCTTCAAATCGCGACTCCCAGCCGGGTCTGTTGCCGTTCGTGGGGCAGGAATTCTTTCCTCGCTGCCGTTTGGACGCGCCGGACCTTGCTCAGACGCCCGCTCGCATGGGACAGCAGGGACGGCGGCGGGGGCAAGCAGCGGTGGCGGAGGCGGCAAGCAACAGCGGGGACGGCAGGGGCAAGCAGCGGGGGGAAGTGGCGGTGGCGGAGGCAGCGGCGGGCGGCGGGTAGGGCTACATTCGATGTATAAGACGCACCCAAATTTTCACCCTCTTTTTGGGGGTAAAAAGGTGCCTCTTATACTCTGAAAAATACGGTAACTTTATTGTCACTTTGAATGTACTCTAATCGGCATGCATTAAAATGAAATTTCATCACATACAGCTCTCAAAGGGTCACCCCCTCCAATATAGACTACATAAACATGACTAAATAAATAAATAAATAAATAAATATAATCACATATATGACACAGAGAAACAACACGGTCTAGTCTGGATGTGTACATGTACTCTGTTTCCCTGAAAATAAGATCTACCCTGATTTTTTATGCTGCTCGCAATATAGGTCCCACCCCAAAAATAAGCCCTAGTTAAGAGCATAATCAGTGGTGGGTGTGGCCATCTGGTGTCGCTCACATCATGGGGTGCCTGTGGGGGGAGGAAAATTTGTTCACTCCCCTTACCTTCTTTTCTCCCTGAGCAATTGCCGCTTGACTCTTTTGGCAACTGCAGGACAGGCTGAAAGGGAAGAAGCCGTCTGTTCTTCCCCAGATCGATTGTGCAGGGCAGGTGGAGGCTGGGGCAAGTCAAGAGTTTGGTCCATTGTGGCTGCTGCAAGCAGACAGTGGGACGGAGAGAGTAGGGCTGGCAGTAGCAGCAGTCCCTCACTCGTCGGCCCCCACGCTCATTGCCTCTTGTACGTTAAAAAAAGGCTTCCCCTTCTTTTTAAAAACGGGCCTACTGGGCCCACCGGAAGTCAGGAAACAGGCCATTTCCAGCCTTCAGAGGGCCTCCGGGGGGGCGGAGGAAGCCATTTTCGTCCTCCCCAGACATTGAATTATGGGTGTGGGCATTCGTGCATGTGCGCTTTTGGCACCTGAGGAAAAAAAGGTTCACCATCACTGTTCTAGGTTCTTGATCCTCTATTATGAGAGAGAGAGAGATCATAGTGTTGTGTAGCTGTTTGTGGTTTAATGTGATACACAAACCTAACTAAGATGACCACGGACATCCACAAAGTGGGGCAAGGGAGGAAATGAGGACATGTACATAATTATGTCATCATGCAAATTATATCATAAGTACTTGTTCATACATCATATCATTGCATAGTTGCAATATTTGCATGACATCATGATACACCTGTTATGTTGACCTCAGCATGATTAGGTTATACATATTGCTAAGAATAGATTTGCATTGCCTTTGACCCAGACATGCTCATTCAATAAACGCAGTTTTAAAATATTTGATTTAGCATTATATGTAGATAGTATTTAGGTATAGAACAATGTGAAGGACATTGCGATAAAGGAAGGCAAGAGCTGTTCAGGAAAGTGAAACTACAATTTAGCCATAGAAAAGGAGAAAGTTTGAGGAAAAAAATTCAGAATAAACCTGCCTTGATTCTGTTTGGTTTAAGAGAAGGTATTTGGATTTTTTTGGTATGCTTTTTTAAATGTATTTTAAATTGTTTTAAATTATATTGTTTAGTGGTTCTTCAAATGTTGTACGCCGCCCTGAGTCCCCAGGGAGTAGGGCGGCATATAAGAAAAATAAATAAATAAATAAATAAATAAATAAATAAATAAATAAATAAATAAATAAATAAATAAATAAACAAACAAACAAACAAACAAACAAACAAACAAACAAACAAACAAACAAACAAACAAACAAACAAACAAACAAACAAACAAACAAACAAACAAACAAACAAACAAACAAATAAATAATAGAAATGTTGGCAGGTTTTCAAGATTTTATTATTAAAGCCTACAATGATAAAGTAGTATTCCTACAATCTTTGGTTTCCTGACCTGGTTTCCTGACATGGCCTACCTTGCGGGGCTGACAATATAATCGCCAGATTTGAGGTACAACATTACAAATTACGACTAGATGGCAGCAAAGATATGTTTTTTAAAAAAGCTCTTTGCTGCCATCTAGTTAATGTCTCAATTTATGCTGCCCAAATTTGAGAACTTTCCCACTATCTCTGTGTGATACTATCAACTAGGTTGATCAGACCAGAAAATCAATTCCACAAGAAGATTAGGACTATACTTTATTGAGAAAAATCTTGCAGGTCTCGTGATGTTTTCATCCCCTCCTTATTTTATTTTTTATTTTTGTCAAGCATATATAAGATAACAGTAAAATTCTTAGAACCCAGAGAATGGGTACATAAGGGAATGAAATAGGTGTCTAGCATCTAGACTTCATAGAAATTATTATTTCATAATTAAGATGCATACATGCCATATTTAATAGATTTATACCTCACTTTTATCTGGGCCAAAATTACCCAGCTGGTTTCCATGCCTAAAGGAGGAAAAGAACCCATCTCTGTTCCAGCATCTTAACTACTACACCAAACTGGCTCTCATATGGCTAAGCATAAACACAAATCAGTCAACCTGAAAAGTAAGGAATTTGAATGCAGGAACTTAAGTGACATGCATTTTTTTTCCAGGCCAAACAAGGCCTTGTCTGGAGAAAAGGGAAATTTTCCCAGGCTCAGAAGATTACTTCTTCCTAACGTTATTCACCATAGCAGGGTCTGCTTAGGCACAGAAAATTACTGTTTGGAAATATTTTAGGGTTAGATAGCTCTTGTTCTTCCAGGTCATGAACCTTGTCTTTCACTTGGAGTGAAAAGAGCCATAAACATAGTTAAATCTTATCCATTGATGAACAATGTGTCATTGATTTTAAATGGCTGAACTCTGTAAGTTTCTGCTTTTTTTTTTTTTTTGTATGTTTGATAGGTTAGTTTGGTCTAACATATCTAGAAGACATCATGTTAGGTAGGGATGTCCTAGAGCAAGGGTGTCAAACTGGCGGTCTGTGGCCCGGATACATCATGCACAGGCCACGCCCACCCCCTCAGCTCCGCAAAGGGAAAAAAGTCACAATACATCACGTGATGGTAACGTAACATGGCGAGTTTGACACCCATGTCCTAGAGCCACAGCAAACTTAGATTATCAGTCACATATATTATTGCTTGCTATCAGCGCTGAGGTATTTAAACAGTGTTAGCAATTCCATAAATCTCCTCATCAGATGAAAACAATGAGAGGGCAGCATCAGAAGTCACAAAAGGAAGTTTAAAATGTCTAATGTAATCCCCAGACAGGGTAATACAACCTCTGAAAGAAAATCATTTCCTTCTCTGAAATGTATTAAAGGCTAATAAATCCTGCAAACACTTAGGGATAAGTTTGGCATTAAGCTGATAGCAATAGCTGCAAATAGAGATGAACTAAGTGTTGATCTTTAAATTTGCTAATCAAATGTAAGTTTCATTTCCTCTGCTAAATGTCTGGATGCAAACAGGCACTCCTTGACTTTGAATAATGTCCTTCAGCAACCTTGATGCTATTTAATCCACTTTAGTAACTTATGCAGACTCAGAAGTCTGGTTTGTGTTACTACAGCAAGGGTGGCCGTGGCAGGGATGCAGCTGGGACTAAGATTAGATTTGTCAAATTCTTATTGTATTTAAAAAAAGAAAAAGATCTGACAGGCACTGAAGCTTGCTTGGAAGCAAGGCTGTTTGCTCTGGAATACTGGTCTCTAATCCAAAGAATGCAGAGCTTTTTCTTTCTTCTTCTTCTTTTTTTAAAGTGAGAGGCATTCTGGGTACACTCAGAGTTACATTTTTCTGATAGACTGAATATATCTGAAGACTTATAACAGAAGAGAGTTCTATGTGTGAAGATATCCTGTGCTTAAAAAACAGACAATTATAAAACGAAAGAGGAGTTCTGTCAAAAGCAACCTTCATTTTGCAAATGGACAGAAAATGGGGACTCCTAGGTCAAGTGGTAAATAAGGTATTTGGAGTGCTTTTAGTCTACCAACAAATACCCTACCTACAGGCAGTTTTCATAATGCAGAAAGATTTGGGTATGAGACAGAGGTGGGTTCCTCCCGGTTCAGACCTGTTTGCCCGAACCAATAGCAAACCACTGGTGATGTCACGATGACATCACGGAACCGGTTTGGTCAGTGCCGGTCCGTGGGCGCCGCCATCTTTTTTTATTTTTTTATTTTTTTTTTATTTATTTATTTATTTATTTCCCAGTTTTTTTCTTCTGCACATGTGCAGAAGCTGAGTTTCCGGCACTGCGCATGCGTCGGCATCTTGTTTTCGGATTTTTTGGGGGGGTTAAAAAAATTCGACACTGCGCATGTGCGCAACCACACGGCTCGGGAGGAAGCGAACCGGCAGCCAGATAAGTTAGAACCCACCCCTGGTGTAAGATAGAATGTACACCTTTCTCCTTCAACATTTCTGCAAGTGACCTGGGTTTTCTTTTCAAAGTTGACGCCTTTTCATGTATTGTTATTACACAGGGAGCCTGTCCTTCTGCAGCTCATCAAGGCAACCAGTTCACCATGGTCAATTATCAGAGGGCAGCATCAGAAGTCACACAAGAAGGAAGTTTAAAATGTCCGAAGTGATCCCCATACATTTTTTTGGCTTCGTCTTCCCATTTTTTTTCCATGCCAATGCAGATTTCAAGATTTCATTTCTCTCTACAAGCCAAACAACATAGCATCTGCCATAACCCTTCTTCCCTTTCAAGGTTTAGAATTTGGCTCACTAAGTTTCCAGTTCTTTTGCATTTGGGTGGGCCAGGGATGGTGAATCCTTTGGGCTCAGTGTGTCAAAAATTTGGAAAATGCCTAATTTGACTCTGCTGGAGTGTCATACTCTATGCAAAAGAGAAAGAAATCTATACATATATTTTTTTAAAAAAAAACAATCCAACCATGTGTGGTTCACTATATTATATAAAGAAACATCAATGTCAGGGTTCCAAGCAATACACCCATAGCAATCAAAACTCCGAGGCAGCTAGATTCCTCAAAGAATAGATTTATTTGATATGTCATATTGGCACGAGCTGGTGAAAACCGACTCTAAATATTCCTGCGGTTTTCACCCCTAATTAAAAATAAAAGTTCTTTCACTTTCTCCAACCAGTCAGTCACATGGACCAATCAGGATACAGTCTACTTGCTAGATGACTCCAGTCCCCTCCTTCTGGACATCTGGTGAGAATGTCCTTGGTTCCCAAGAGAAAACATTTTATTTTGACTACAGCACCCCAGCTATCTCTACTCCCCTCTCCCTTACCCACAGCTCCAGTTGTGGCAGCACTGAAGCTTTAAAATGGCCACAGCCAGGCCAATTTCAGAGCTGACAATCAAATTACAAAAATGAAATACGAGTAAAACAAAGCTCATTTTTAGAAGCTCTGGAGGGTTTACTAGAGCACAGCCCTCTTGTGCAATTTCCAGAGGATCCAGAGGCTACACAAGAGCACTTCCATTCTCACACAGCCTCCATGAACTATGAAAATTGTGCAAGAATGGACTGTGCTGTTGAGAATAGTTAAGAATTGAATGGTGGCATGTGACCCAAAATGTTGTGGTGTGTTAGCTTTGACACACGTTACAGGTTCACCATCCCTGATGTAGGCATTGTCCATAAAGAATCTTCCTTCACTCACCCCACTTCTAGTCTCCTTTTGGAAAAGTTTTTGAGCCTAACGTTATTTCTAACTCACTGTGGAGCTACGAAGTCTGGAAATATTTGCCTTTATCTTTTAGAAAGGGAACAGTCAATCAGTGGAACGGCTTGCCTCCAGAAGTTGTATGGGCTCCAACTCTGGAGGATTTTAAGAAGAGATTGGACAACAATTTGTCCAAAATTGTATAGGGCAGTGATGGCGAACCTTTTTTCCCTCGGGTGCCAAAGCACGTGCCCACACCCATAATTCAATGCCTAGGGAGGGTGAAAATGGTAGAGGCCAGAAACAGCCCATTTCCCGACTTCTGGTGGGCCCGGTAGGCCCGTTTTTCGCCCTCCCCATGTTCCAGACGCTTCCTTGGAGCCTGGGGAGGATGAAAACGCCCCCCGGAGGCCCTCTGGAAACCTAAAACACCCTCCCAGAGCCTCCACACCAGCTGAAAATCAGCTGGCCAGTGCACACATGCACGCTGGAGCTGAGCTAGGGCAATGGCTCGCATGCCGGCAGATATGGCTCCGTGTGCCACCTGTGGCACGCGTGCCATAGGTTCGCCATCACTGGTATAGGGTCTCCTGCTTGAGCAGGAGTTTGGACTAGAAGACCTCCAAGGTCCCTTCCAACTCTGCTATTCTAATTGATTTCTTTATTATCACTTCCCAACTTCCCCAAAAGAACAACTCTGCTTTTTATTTCTGCAGGAAAGGTGAAGAATTAATTGTTACAAGCCACAACTTGGAAATATTTTTAATTCTTTTACATGTGGATTGCTTAGGCTTGAGAAATGAGTAGCCATAAAAATTGTATGCACTTCTCTACAGTTATACAGGTAATGTATTCAGACTGCAGGGGCATCAACATTTGAATCTGTACGTATACAAATTCACAAACACAAACGGGTTCTTATGTCCTTGGGAAAATTACGTTGGAGCTGGGTTTGTTTGAATTTAGTGGAAACTCAGGCCTAAAAATAGATGGGAACATTTTAAAATAAAGTCAAATGATTAAATTTATTTTTATGAATGACCATTTCCAAAACATTTGGAGTAAATTTTTCTCTTGGCCAAAAACATTAGATCAGAAACAAGTGGAGAAATTCCTTGGCAAATCATACTGACAAACTTTAATATCTATTCGGTATCCAAGAGCAACTTGCTAGTTCTCTTTGCGCATTTCATCTATTGTATCAGAAATATTCCAGAAATCATTCCTTATGCAAGACACTTAAAGCTAGCCATCAACATAACTTGCCTTTCTGGAGATGCCGTTGTAAGCCAAAACATATTGTAATGAGTAAATGACTCCAAGGACTTTTATGCAATACTGAAATCAAGAAAATGATAAATATAAAGTATTCAGGAATGCCAAGTTGCAATATTTATCTAACCATCCCAAAATATGTTTCTTTTTTTCCATATCTATATTAATGGTTTTGTGCTATATTTGTAAGCCATTGCTATTAGAATTCATGAGGCTGGACTAACACAGCACAACAGCCATTCAAGAAAAAAAACGTCTCACACAGCAGATTCTACAACAAACCACCATGATCCCAGAATGATGACATACATCCAGTAATGCTATCACCTCAATGCTGCCATCAGGGGCGGGTTCCTAATTTTTTTACTACCAGTCTATGGGCGTGGCTTATTTTGTGGGTGTGGCTTGCCAGTCATGTGACCGGGTGGGCGTGGGCCTCGGGAGCTTGGCAGCGGCTGGAGAAGTAGGGGGCATTGCCTACCCACAACGCAGCCCCCCGCAGCGGGAGCAGCAAGACCGTGGCAGCGGTTCTGGGAGGCTCCGTCCGGCCTGAATGCTTCTCCCCATTCGATGATCCTAGGCTCCTGCCGCCCATTCCCCCTCCCCTCAGCAGCTCGAGAAGCCTCAAACGTGCAAAAATGCCTAGGATCATCACCGCGCATATCATGGCTTCTTGGACTGCTGAAGGGAGGGGAATGGAGATAGCTCCAGCTGCCCATTCTTTCAATGTCTCATGTGCTCCCTCAGCCATCCTCCCCTGCTTGGACTCAGTGTGGGGTAGGAAGGCAGTGCATGCACAGTGCCGGAAGCTCGACTTCTGGGCATGCGCAGAAGAAATTTTTTTTTTAATTTAATTTTTTTTAAAAAAATGGCAGCGCCCAGGCACCGGCAACCGATTGCACCGGTACTGTGACATCACCAGCGGGCCGCTACCAGTGCTATAGAGTGGGCCGCACTGGTAGGAACCCACCACTGGCTGTCATTGCATACACGCATCCTTATGTTTGATGTAAATTGGTAAGTCATGGCATTAGTGTGATGGTGTCATCATTCACGTGTCATTAAGAGCCTCTCCTAGGATGCTCGGTTCCCACTACTTATTCAAAATCAGATTGACATGCTAGAAATGATTGAATCAGGAGAATGGGTGCTGTTAGTGTATCTTGACCACACAAGATTACTTCCCCAAGAGATGATCATTGGATGGTTAACCAATTGGTCTATAGCAGTGGTTCCCAACATTTTTTTGGCCATGCCCCACCTAAGCATCTCTTAAAATCCGGATGCCCCTCCCCCCGTAACATATAATTCTTACTATTCAAAAAGTGAATTCCTACTCATGCGGAGGACGCCTAAAGGGCCATTAACGTGGTTTAAACAAGGTTCCAATTTCTCCCATTAAAAATGAAATTGTCCCCCTGTGGGGCATGGGCCCCACATTGGGAACCACTGGTCTATAGCATAAAGGAACTCTATGCAGAAATTTAAGTTTCATGAAAGTTTCAAGAACTAGAAAGTTTCAAGAACGGTTGCAGGAACTGGGTATGTCTAGCTTAATGAAAAGAAGGACTAGGGGAGACATGATAGCAGTCTTCCAATATCTCAAGTGCTGCCACAACGAAGAGGGAGTCAAGCTATTCTCCAAAGCACCTGAGGGTAGAACAAGAAGCAATGGGTGGAAACTAACCAAGGAGAGAAGCAACTTAGAACTAAGGAGAAATTTCCTGACAGTTAGAACAATTAATCAGTGGAACAGCTTGCCTCCAGAAGTTATGAATTCTCCAACACTGGAAGTTTTTAAGAAGAGATTTGACAACCATTTGTCTGAAATGGTATAGGATTTCCTACCTAAGCAGGGTGTTAGACTAGAATACCTCCAAGGTCCCTTCCAACTCTGTTATTCTATTATATATTATAGAACCCTCTAAATGATTCGGGATATACCGGTATTTAGAAGCAGGGGTCCATTGACAAAGATTCAGTAATTACAAAATAAAAATACAATATACAATATTCAATGGTCTTAAAAACGGTCATAAGACACTTTTTTCGGTGCCATTATAACTTTGCAGTCACTAAACAGACTGTTATAAGTCAAGGACTACCTGTACATTATATATTTAAGTTATATATTTAAGTTTTAAATAAACTTTAACTTAAGCTTATTAAGTTTTATATTGTAAAAAAAAATTTAAAAAGAGGGAACATCCTTTGTTGTTTTCATCCACCCATCCCACCAGATCCAATGGAATGGGTATGTTATGGGTTCCATCATCTAGGGAGTTCCATCATTTAGAGGACTTTAAGTGGGGGCCTTTTCTGCTGTGGCACCTGCATTGTGGAATTTTCTTCCTCCGGAGATGAGGTCGGTCTCATCACTCCTGAACTTTCCCTCAAGTTCCCGCACATCCTAGTTATGCCAGCAGGCCTGGGGACCCCAGGGGATCAACGCAGGGGTGGGTTCCACTTACCTTCCCTACCAGTTCTGATCACGATGGAAGTGCGCGTTTTGCGCACTCCCAGTCATGATGCGCAAAAGACCCAGAAATGACCCTCTGCGCATGCCAAGAAGCCTTTGTGCATGCGCAGAGGGTATTTTTGGCAAAGCAAAATTGGGGACATGGTATAATTAGTTTAGCTTAGAATGTAGCAACTGTAATATATGCAAATTTATCTTCTGTCTTAGCTCTTGACCTGAATGGTCGTGTTTTCTTAGCAAAGATGTAATTATTCAGGATTTATTGTTTTTGTACTGAAATAAATATTTTCTATTAGACATTTAATCTCGGTTTTGTTTCTAACTGTCTGGATTCCAAGTAAAGATCCAAACGTCGCCTCTATGAGATTTTATTCTCATCCCAACATGAGGACCGGTTCGAGTGTGTGGACCATCAGTCATCGCTGCCGGTTCCGCGAGCGGTGGTAAATTTCTGCTACCAGTTCTAAAGAACCGGTCCCAACCGGCAGCAACCCACCACTGCATCAATGAAGTTGTGAGCTGATTTTGTTATCATTAACATCCCTCCATCTATTATTTTCTTTTCCTGTTTTCATTCTGCTTGTATAATTTTAATTGCCTTTTAATCATTAACGTACAATGGTTTTAGATCATCATTGATTTATTTCCTGTTTTATTGGCTGCTGAGCACTGCCCAGAATCACTTTTCGTGACATGGGTTGCCATATAAATTTGATTAATAAATAGAAATGAGATTGTCATCTGAGCGGGTTTGTTGTTTCAGCTAAAAAATAATAATAAACCCATCCATTAAAATAAATAAATAACTTTGGATTAACCACGGACATGGAAACTAGTCAACTGCTGAAACACGAAGAACAGTCGACGAGCTGCCCTTTATACTGTCGGAAAGAAAAGTGACATAATTAATTTGCTTTTTATGTTTTTCAAACGATAGGAACAAAACGAGTATCAAGAGAAAGAAGTAGGGAAGAAAAAAACCGCATCCCTGGATCTCTGCTTCATGTATCTGGCCTTTAACAACAATAATTGTCATTACTATAGAAAGAATGAGGCTAAAGCTACCACAAATAACTTCTTTTGGCCAATGAAGTACAAGACAACCTTTTTGACTGGGAGTTGAAGGTTATGCGGTAGAAAATGAAATGCATATAACTCAGATATCAATGATAGTTTTGAAGTACTAGGGGAATAATTAAGCTTCCCTATTAGGAGAACACATCGTACTGAACATTTCAGAATCCTTCACTGGCATACAAAAGTGCTAACAATCGCTGAATTAAAGGTTATGTATCACCTAACAACAAGCTTTCGACAAATTACTGCAAGAAAAGGGGAGGGCACAATAACAAGGGTATAAAAGTTGAAGAAGTGAAGAACTGAATACTTGTACAGCCTCTTGTCTACCCAGAGAATTAAACTTTATTGTAACTTTTGCCAAAGTACAGTATAAAAAATTCTTACTGCTTGATGAAGTAAGACACCCCAGGCATATTAAATTGATAATTCTAGCTAAAAAAAATACCTTTTTAAAAGAAGTTTGCCAACCACAAAGTTGTCTTTTCTCCTTTAAATAAGAAAAAAAAAGGAATAAATTGTCATGACTCTAAGAAGCAGCTCAATGATCACCCGACACTCACATGAAACCAGATTTAAGAAATTATAAAATCACCAGCTAAGGACAGGGAACAGATTCATTTAACCGAGGAATCCTTGAGCTATGTATGTAAGCCTAAAGTTGTGAGTGACATGGGCATGGTCTCAAGGATCATCCCCTGATCCCTATATGCTGGCTTCTAAAAAGGTCTTTGTGCATTCAATGTGAAAATCTGCAAAGAAGTGGCAAAAGCAATCTGTTGAATAGTCTGTCAACACATGATTTGGGCCCCATTACAATTAAAATTATAAGTGTTCACTGAAAATCACTTTCTTACAGATTTGCATGTGAAAGGAATGACAATTATAGGTAGCCATGCACCCAACACACATCCGTATATGTGAGCAAAGAACAAGTACACAGTGCTCTTTGTTCATACCTTCTCATTCCCCCAAATACATTCTATGATCGTGAAGAATGGAAAAGCCAATTTGGTCTAGTGGTGAAGGCATCAGGTTACAAACTAGGAGATTGCGAGATTAATCCCAAGTTTGGCAAGAAAGTGGCTGGGTGACTGGATCAATCATTCACTCTCAAACCAATCCACCTTACAGTATAATTGTGGGGGAAATAAAAGGAGGAAAGAGTGTTAGGTATGTTCACCACCTTGCCTTATTTATAAAAATAACAAAGGCAGGACATAAACAAACAAACAAAAAGTAGAAGGGGATATGTGTTGCAATACCCCAAAAAATCTTAAACGATTTCAATAAAGCAATAAAGTGCTGGTAGATCTTCATGTTAAGGACAGGTGCTCACAAACCTAACTAACATAAGTTTGCTTCTGATTAGCCTTGGATCAAATCTAACAGATTCTACACCATGCATGACCTTTGAATTATAGCAAAGATTCTGTATGTTAGTTAGTAGATGCTAGTTATTACTTATAAAAACTCTACAGTTCACAAGGACAGGTTATTTGTAGAGCTGCCTGTTTCCAATTGCTGAACCTACCAAAGGTGGAAGGCTTGACATGTTCTAAGTCCCATCTCTTAGGCCAGGGTTGTCAAACTCACGTCGTCACATTGTCATCATGTGACATATCGTGACTTTCCCCCCCTTTGCTAAACTAGAGGTGGGCATGGCCAGCGCATGATGCATCCGGCCCGTGGGCCACGAGTTTGACACCCGTATGTTAGGCAGTTTGATCTAGTGAGACCAAGGAGCCATGCTTTCTTTTGACGTTATATGCTGGCCTGTAGAACAATATCTCCTGAAGACCCCGATGGACCTGGCTGGCCTTCCATAATGTGCATTTTCCTCCAGACATTTGTGCTAGGAGGCTAGACAAACCTTGCCAGTTGCTTTGTTTAGTTATGGATTTACTGACTAAAAGTGGAATGACCTTTGTTCTGTTTTGTTTCTGAACCTCTGTACACTGCCTAGATCATTTTGGTGAGATATGCAGCTATGTACATTGTCTAATTAAACAAATGTTTGTGTCTTTCCCGGGACCCTGCAAAGATTGGAAAGGATGCATTGCTTTGTTTCAGGTGTCAGCAAAGTGCAACTTTGATACAGTTGTTCCATTTCTAGCTCCCTGCAACAGAGCTAATACACCTGTCAAACTGCTTTACTGATCTTTGACTTTATTCTCTGCCAAATATCAACACAAAAACAGTGAACACTGTGGATACACCAGTTATTTTCTTTGAGGTAACGTCTCACTTTCGTGTTCTAACATACCATGCTGTCCAAAATGGACTGCGTCAATGATTATAGTCAAGGCAGCTCTACAAAACAAAGTAATGGATCGGCTTTGCCCATCTCTATTCATTACTAAGTAGTATTCAGTTGAAAATCAGTTGTTTAGCGACTGTTTGAAGTTATGACGGACTCCCAAAAAGGTACTTATGGACCAGATTCAAAGTTCTAAGGGCCCATCATGGTCACACAAGTGCATTCTGGATGTTTGGCAATCAGCCCATATGTATGGCCATGTGCAGTGAGTGTCCACAATTTATGATGTGTTTTGCCAGAAACTGGCATTTACTTCATTTCATTTAATGACTGGGGTTTGCTCAACAACAGCATAACTTGCTTTATGACTGCTGGGTTTGCTTAACAACCATGAGAAAAAAAATCACATAAAAACAGTCGTGTGATGTCCCGCTTAACTGGCATGATTTACAACCATAATTCTGGGCTCAATTACAATTGTAAATCAAGGACTACCTGTGTGTGATTCATTATTACATGACATTTTTGCCACTACAAAATCACCCAGCCATTCTCAAAGTGATATGAAGTCCATTCCCGTTGTTATGTTGGCCCAATACTGTTTGGATGACTCTATAAGGCAGGGGTCTCCAACCTTGGCAACTTTACGACTTGTGGACTTCAACTCCCAGAATCCCTCAGCCAGCGCATGCTGGCTGAGGAATTCTGGGAGTTGAAGTCCACAAGTCGTAAAGTTGCCAAGGTTGGAGACCCCTGCTATAAGGCATTTTAAGTAACTTGTAGAAGAATGGACCAGACTTCCAAAAATAGCATACTTTTTGATAATGAAAGTATCAAGTCACCTTCAAATATTCTACTATGTTTCCCACTGAGCAAGACTTTTTCCTTTAGATTCTTTGTTAAACTTCAGTAAGTCTGTATTTCTTCCATAATCACACTATGTTATTAGTTTATGCAGACATGCAATTGGCTGGTTAAAAAAAGGTATCTTTTCTTTTTGTTAGAACATTTTAAAAGATATTTCAAGAGAGAGGAATAAAAGAAGAGAGCAAGAAATAAATTAAATTAAATGCCGAACAAAATCTTTAACCAAGTACTAAAATGAAAGCAAATCATGCAGCAAGGAGGAAGGAGGGAGGGAGGGAGGGAGGGAGGGAGGGAGGGAGGGAGGGAGGGAGGATGCATACACAAATTACTTGTATAGCCATCTTTTGTGTCCAATGTCAGCAATCCATGCACATGATTCAGATCAGTCATCACTCTCTGCGCCAATTTTTGACACTCAGTGTTTGCCCGCCATATTGAATTTTAGGGCTGTCTGGCTCTGCAACTTCCTTTTTACAACATGCATTTCGAATAAAGTCCCTGCTCAACTCTCCCTCCCATTTTTGTGAGTTCTGGATTTAAACCACTATGAGACATGGGTTTCAGTCCCTAAGTAGTTTAATATTTCTTATTTTACATAAAAAATAAAAAACCCTCTCGTATATAAATCGGAATCGGTCTCATAAGCACATTCTTCTCATCTGGTATAGTTTAATTATTAGCACTGAAGATTTTATTGTTTGCTTAGCAATGAAAAAAAGTCAGTTCCTGACCTTTGGAGTTTACCAAGACAACCACCTCTTCCTCAGTCTTTTCCATCAATGGTCTTCATCCAACCTTTTCTCTTTCAAAAGGATTATCCAGATATTTGTAATTCCAGCATTTCATTGGTTGCAACTGAAGAACTATTTTTTTCCCCAGTTTGTAGCATTGGAACAGATGTCATAAAATGTTCATGTTTGTGTCAGTAATGCTACTGAGCTGTGGAGGACAGAAGAAAGAAACCACAAATGGCCAAAGCATTGATTACCCATTGGCCAATTTGGTTGTCCCAAAGTCCCCCTATAACAGTGATGGCGAACCTATGGCACGGGTGCCACAGGTGGCACGCGGAGCCATATCTGCAGGCACGCGAGCCGTTGCCCTAGCTCAGCTCCAGTGCGCATGTGCGTGCTCGCCAGCTGATTTTTGGCTCACGCAGAGGCTCTGGGAGGGCGATTTCGGCCTCCAGAGGGCCTCCAGGGTGGCAGGGGGAGTGTTTTCGCCCTCCCCAAGCTCCAAGAAAGCCTCTGGAGCCTGGGGAGGGTGAAAAATGGGCCCACCGAGCCCACTGGAAGTCGGGAAATGGGGGAGTGGGGGGGTCACACATGCATGTGTAGGGGGTTGGGGCAAGTGAGGGGCTTTGAATTATGGGTGTGGGCACGCACGCGCGTGCAATAGCATGCACGCGCACTATTTCGGCACCCGAGGAAAAAAAGGTTCGCCATCACTGCCCTATAACATAAATTACATCATTTAAGAGTTCATGCTATATATCAGGTGTGTCAAACTCATGTAATCACAGCGGCGTCATGTGACGTATCGGCACTTTTCCCCCCTTCGTTAAACCAGCTGTGGACATGGCCAGCCAGTAACGCATCCGGCCCGCGGGCCAGGAGTTTGACAGCCCTGCTACAGTATATATGGCTTCCAGTGTCATGTCTATCAACCAGAAAAGGATGCTCAAATGACTTGTGTCTCTTTTTTTCAGTTTTACAAGTGGCAGCCAAGCAATCAACAAGTAGCTAAGATGGCAACAGACAATTGTTGGCAAACTGTATCATACACATAAACATAAATTATTCTGGAATTCAACATATACATTCCTCATCCGCTATGGCTTTTATAGCACATTTCCAGTTAGAAAACCTTCATCCAACCTGTATTTTAAAGCAGCAAGATGAATAAATATTTAGTTTATACCTAATTACCCTCTCTAACACTGGATATGCAAATTTCAATGTATTTGGAATTTCCTTGAAAAGACTTGGCAAGTATAAATTATCCTTGTACCAGACTCCCAGCTTCTGCAGATAGCTTATCAACAGTTGGTGTTTAACGACAGCAGCTTTATTATTAACAATCAATAACAAGTTTTAAAACATTAATATACTTAAGCAATGTTAATGCAATTACATTTCATTAAACAAAATGCTGAATGCTTGAAATACACCCACAAATGAGCTGTGCTAAATCTTCCTACCTCTACAAATTGTTTTTTTTCCTTCCTTCCTTCCTTCCTTCCTTCCTTCCTTCCTTCCTTCCTTCCTTCCTTCCTTCCTTCCTTCCTTCCTTCCTTCCTTCCTTCCTTCCTTCCTTCCTTCCTTCGATATAATATAGTCTTCACTGACTTTTTGAAATTACCAAGAAGCATTTATAAAATTCAGGAGAAAAAACCACATAGGAATATGACTGTCAAGGAGGGCAATAAAAAAACCAAAACAAACAAATAAACAAACAAACAAATACCACTCTCTGATATATTTAGGCCTAAACATAAAATTAAGGGATTGCTTCTCAAAACAGGACCTCTTTTTCAAATGCAGAAAGGAGAAACACAATTGTTGATCACTTTTCTTTAAGATGTCAGAGAACAGGGAAAATGGCTGCTTTGGAAAGAGCTCGGAAACTCTAAAAGGGTTGCTGCGTTTGCCAAGAGCAGCAGCTGCTTTAAGGCCTGGCAGGCACAGAGTCACAAAGTCACTGCTTTGGACAGCAAGCAAGCCTGGCATGAAGCTAGGAGGACATGTCCCCAGTGAGCTGAAGAGAGAAGGCTATTTAGGTCATGCTCGACAAGTCCTCGCTCTAGAATTATGCAAATTCATACAAATTTCCTTCCCAAAAGTTTTTACCAAAATAGTTCCTACAAAGAGGAGGTTTACCACCAGTGTCCTGCTTCCAATACATAAAAATGTTTCAGCCTTTCTTCCTGGATTCAATATGTTATTCCAAGAACCCCCAACATGCAGTTATTTCATAAGTTCTTAGAAGTTATCTGTGCTTTTGCTGTAGGTGCTATTCTACCTATTTATGCATATTATGACATGTAACTACATTGTTTGGGACTATACGCCGTTCAGAGACGAGTGTTTTTAGCACACTTACCTGTAATTTGCATCCATTTAGCATCAATTTATCTCATACCATCTTGTAGACTCATCCAACCATTATCAATCAATATAACAATAATGAACACAGACTTCGTATTACCTCAACAATGGCTAGATGACCCTCTAACATTCTGTAGCTCACTAGTGGAGAAATGGAATTTGTTGCTGTAGCTAAAATTGGAACTACAAGCTGGTGACCCAAAAAGGCAGAAGAGCTAGGATTTCGTATCAAAATAGCCTCAGAAGGTCTGATTAAAGCATGTGTTGTATATTACATAACAATACCAACTTATATACTGCTTCATAGTACTTTACATCCCTCTCTCTAAGCGGTTTACAGCATATTGCCACTAACGATCTGGGTCCTCATTTTACCAACCTTGGAAGAATGGAAGATTGAGTCAACCTTGAGCCTTGAGGATCGAGCCGTTGGCAGTCTGCAGAATTAGCCTGCAATACTGCATTCTAACCACTGTGCCATCATGGCTCTTAATATGACATGATATTCCATATCACATCCATGGATACAATGCCCATGCTGTTATGTCCCAGTTTCTTCACATGTATCTGTATGCCTCATTTAACCAAACAAAAATGGTAATATGAACTCCTGGAAAGAATCATTTTATTACAGAATAACAAGAGTTGAAAGGGACCTTGGAGATCTTCTAGTCCAACCCCTTGCTTAAGCAAGAGACATTATATCATTCTGGACAAATGGCTGTCCTTTAGAGCATTCCATGTCAACACTAAAAGCATTTTTTCATTGTGAAATATGTTAATGTCATATGTATGGTAATGGAGTGATCTACTTTCAAATGTAGGAAAAATGTATGGAATAATTATTAAGCATATAGAATACCTCAATGACAAATATATTAGAATTAATATAATTATTGCCACTTCATAATTAAGGAAACTAGCATTACAAGTTTCTAATATATCCAAGGACTATCAAGTGCCTATGCTATGCCATTTTAATGAAGACAATAATGTGCCAATGAAATGGGACATGGCTTTCCCCCAAAACTGAATTTCAATTTAATAAATGGATTAAATATAGATTTGTCCACTATTCAAAGCAATAATTTCAAAGCAGTATATTATAATATTTTGAAATTACATATTCTACCTATGAGTAGAAGTGTGAGTTTGAATATATCTATAACAATATCAGAAGGAAGGAAGGAAGGAAGGAAGGAAGGAAGGAAGGAAGGAAGGAAGGAAGGAAGGAAGGAAGGAAGGAGGGAAGGGAGGAAGGAAGGAAGGAAGGAAGGAAGGAAGGAAGGAAGGAAGGAAGGAAGGAAGGAAGGAAGGAAGGAAAGGAATCCATGTTACAATTTAATACTGATATGTGGATGACTAAAATTTCTACTGTTTATTTTATTAAGACATTATTTTGATCTGATAGTTTGTTTTATTATCTAGTGACTAAGCAAAAAATATATTCTCCTGATAATCACAGGGATCTTTGGTGCCCCTTATCTTAGCACCAAGCAAATCTAGTCTTGCCACACTAGAATGCTTCTTTTCTTTCTTCCCTTTTGCCTGCCTTCTTTCTATCAGATAAACAAGCAACCACCACAACTACCAGAGGAGATGATGACAATGATTGAACGTATATGCCACCCAACTCCCAATCAACTCTAGGCAGTTTACAAATTGTTTCAAAAGTAATAAACAACAGGAGATAAAAATGGAAGAGTGAAGATGACATTGCTGACAGAAATGGATGGGAATAAAGTAAAAACAGTCCACAGAAACTAAAAGGACCTTTACTCCTCCTCACCCAAGGCCTAGAAGAAGAGCCAGGTCTTCAAGGTCCTTCAAAACATCAGAAGGGTGAGGATATTTGGATCTTTTGGGAACCTCATTCCAGAAGGCAGGTGCTGCTACAGAGAAGGGGCACTCCCAGGTTCTAATACATGACAGGGTTTAATGGAAGGATTATTGCTAGGTCAGTGGGAAAGCCCTGGACTCTGAAAGCAGTCCTTCCAACACTGGTTACCAAAAACACTGAGGCTCTTATGTTCTGTTGGATTGGCTCTTTCTCCAATAGTGCTCCAGACATCACTTCTGACACTTCATCACCTGAGCCTCCTTAAAATATCAGGAGGTACTTTGGGACTGGCACAGGTGCGGGTTCCTAATTTTTTTACTACCACTCTGTGGGCGTGGCTTATTTTGTGGGTGTGGCTTGCCAGCCATGTGACCGGGTGGTCGTGGGCCTCGGGAGCTTGGTAGCAGCCGGAGAAGCGGAGGGGCATTGCCCACCCACAACACAGCACCCCGCAGCGGGAGCAGCAAGACCGCAGCAGCGGTTCTTCTAGGAGGCTCCATCCGGCCTGAATGCTTCTCCCCATTCGATGATCCTAGGCTCGTGCCGCCTGTTCCCTCTCCCCTCAGCAGCTCGAGAAGCCTCGAACGTGCAAAAATGCCTGGGATCATCACCGCGCGTTCGTGGCTTCTCAGACTGCTGAAGGGAGGGGAATTGAGATAGGTCCTGCCGCCCGTTCTTTCAGTGTCTCACGTGCTCCCTCAGCCATCCTCCCCTGCTTGGACTCACTGTGGGGTAGGAAGGCAGTGCATGCGCAGTGCCGGAAGCTTGGCTTCTGGGCATGCGCAGAAGAAAATGTTTTTAAAAATGTAAAAAAAGTTTTTTAAAAAAATGGTGCCGGCAACCAACCGCACCGGTACTGTGATGTCACCAGCGGGCCGCTACCGGTGCTATGGAGTGGACCGCACTGGTAGGAACCCACCACTGGACTGGCACCTCCAGAGAAGCTGCACAGAAGCAGACCAGACCAGGCCCTCTCAAATGAGTTGTGCCTGATTCTTGCTGGGACTTGACCAAGGTAGCATTTAACTCCTAACTTCTTTAATGCCAGCTTCAGAAGCGTACAATCTTTTGGGCTGCAATAAGGTTTTTGTTTGGTTGTGGGGGGTTTTTTGGTATTGATAGAGGGGAGCTGAATGCCAGTGAACTTCCTCCACAGCTGCCATCAGTGCCTTGGCAAACTCCATGTCTGATGGGCTGAGGCATTTTGCCCACAAATAAATTGGTCAAGACATATTTTACAATCCTAGTATATACAGTCAACTCACTGCAAAGGCATTGCGCTGTTGTATCTACAACATCTAACAAATAATGTTGGTACCAAGAACCTTCTTCGTGATCTGTAAGACACAGGAGAGCAGATGGCCTATTCATTACAGCAGCCTCATGCAGAATTATTTTTTTTATTTACTAAATTTCTTCCCTACCCATCTCACCTAAATGATTTTGCCACCCAGGTGACATTAGAGAAGGTTTGAAAGCAGCCACCGCCGTTACAGTTACTGAATCTTCTAGAGTCCTGTTTTCTTGGTCTTTCTATATAACTTTATGTCATCTTTTCTGCTAAAATCCTGCCTCTGAATATCTCCAGCCCTCTCAAAAGGTATTGTGCAGAAAGGTCAAGACTCTTCGCACAGCTCCTGCCTGTTTTTCAACTGATGTACTGTAACACATTATCAGATTTCAAAACAATTGTTCCATTTTCATTAGAATGTGCTATGTTTCTCTCTTTCTGCAGCGAAAAAAAGAACACAAAATGGTGCTGAGTTGTTGGCTAGTAATAGGAACAAGCAATCCATTGCCCTGAGAAGTGGAGTGGAATTGATTTCCGTTATTAAAAACAGACTCAATGCTGGCCCATCGTACCAGTGAGAAGGGTTAACATTGAAATAGGTAGCTAGCACGTGCTTGGGATGTATCAGACTTGTTTAATGATTCATTTTCAATTTCTGAGGCTCAGGCAGCTTCTTGTCATATTGGTGTTTGGTGGCACCTCCAAGTGCTAAGTGAAGAACACTGACTTACAGCGGGAAAGGGTAAATTCCTTTACAGACTTGGAATGTAACTGCCTTTGCCATATATGTGTGTGTATGTATGTATGTATGTATGTATGTATGTATGTATGTGTGTATGAATATATATATATATATATATATATATGTATGTATGTATGTATGTATGTATGTATGTATGTATATATATATATATATATATATATATATATATATATATATATATATATATATATATATATATATATATATATATATATATATATATATATATATATATATATATATATATATATATATATAACTGCTGCCTTACAAGCAGACTGCCCAGGTTCAAATCCTGGCAAGGGTATGGCTATCTGATGAGAGCAAAATAGCTCGAAATAGATCTATAATAGTCTCTCTTTATTTTCATTTATCAGCAAAAAAAATTACACACACACACACACACACACATATGTGTGTGTGTGTGTGTGTGTGTGTGTGTGTGTGTGTGTGTGTGTGTGTGTGTGTGTGTGTGTGTGTGTAGGTCTTTGGGTATTCGGGTTTTCTCCCGCATGGAATTGGAAGTGTCTTGGTGACATTTCGATGAAGACTCATTCATCATCTTCAGGCTGGTGTCTTCTGCTTCCTGCTTCTAGGAGCAATGTGAGATTGCTGCTGTTTCTTCCTTTTAACTGCCAGTGGAGGTTTGAACTGGTAGGATGGGAGCTTGGCTGTGTTCTGATTGGTTGGAGGTGTGTTCTGATTGGTTGGGGGCTTGGCTGTGCTCTGATTGGCTGGGGGGTTAGCTCTGCTCTGATTGGCTGGGGGTGTTCTCAGGTTACTCTGACTTGCAGGGGCATTTGAGCTGGTGAGCTACATTGCTGCTGTTTGGCTTCTGGTTCGTGGTTGTGCCACATCTTCATGGAGGGTGTCAGTTTGCTTCATGTATGGATTGGAGGGGTTTAAAGTGGCTAATGATGCAGCTGTAGTATGGCTTCTGGTTTGTGGTCGTGCCTCATTAGTGTGGGTTTGGGTTTGCTTATTGCGTGGATGTGTGGTGGTGACATCCTGTGTGGTTTTCGTGAGTGTGGGTTTGGTGTCATTCTTTGTGTTAGGGACTCGTTTGTCAATAAGGGCGGGTTTCCAAATGGCTGGTAGGCGGGAGGTGTCATCTCGTTTATTCATGCTGTGTGGGCGTTTTTCTATCTCGATGGCTTCTCTGATTATTCTGTTGTTAAAGTGTTCAGTTTTGGCGATAGTTCTGGTCTTTTTAAAGTCGATTTCATGTCCTGTGGCTTTAAGATGTTGGACCAGGGAAGAAGTTGGTTCCTCTTTTTTGACTGTGTTCTTGTGTTCTTCAATACGTGCACTTATTCTTCTGTTGGTTTGTCCAATGTATGTGGTGGGGCAGGCGGTGCATGGAATTTCATATACTCCTTGATTTTCTAACTCAATTTTGTCTTTGGGGTTTCTTAGGATGGTGGATATTTTTCGGTTTGTGCAGAATGCTGTCTTGATGTTGTGTTTGTGGAGGATCTTGCTGATTCTGTCTGTGGTGCCTTTTATGTATGGGAGGAGGGCTTTGCCGTTTTCTTGTTCTCTGTCTTGGATTTTAGTGGGGGTTTCTTTTTGGATTAGGTTGGTGATCTTATTTCTTTGGAATCCATTGGATGCTAGTACGTTAGTGAGAGTATTTAGTTTGGTTTTTAGGTGTTGTTCGTCAGCTAGGCGTTTTGTTCTGGAGATGAGTGTCTTGGCTACGGAGTTGATCTGTGCTGGGTGGTGGTGTGAGAGTGCATGCAGATGGTGGTTAGTGTGGGTTTTCTTCTGGTAGATTGTGTGTCCTAGGGAGCCATTGGATTTCTTGTAGACTAAGACATCCAGGAAGGGAAGAGAAAAGAAACCCCCACTAAAATCCAAGACAGAGAACAAGAAAACGGCAAAGCCCTCCTCCCATACATAAAAGGCAAATCAGTTCAAACCTCCACTGGCAGTTAAAAGGAAGAAACAGCAGCACATTGCTCCTAGAAGCAGGAAGCAGAAGACACCAGCCTGAAGATGATGAATGAGACTTCATTGAAACGTCGCCAAGACACTTCCAATTCCACGCGGGAGAAAACCCGAATACCCAAAGACCTACATACAAACACCCGCGAAAACCTCAGAATATATATATATATATATATATATATATATATATATATATATATATATATATATATATATATATATATATATATATATATATATATATATATATATATATATATATATATATATATATATATATATATATATATAAAAATTTGAATAGCGTAATTATTAAATTATATTTCTGCCAGCAGCACAGCCAACGAGAGCAGGTTGGTTTTGATTTGTGGCTCCAAAATAAAGAATTCAACTATGGAGGAACAATAAAAAATACTGTATGTCAAAGGTTTGAATATGTTCCAGGTGAAAGTTTAGACACCTGACCATTGGAAGATCCCAGTTTATCTCACATGTCATAACAGTAATCATAAGAGGAATGAGCAGGAGTGTAAGGTACCTGTGGTCCTTCAAATGTAGCTGAATTATATTTCCCAGCACCATTCATCACCGAGGTTGCTGTTAGGTGTTTCTCAGAAACATCAGGAAGATGTCATTTCCCTGTTCCCATGACAGAGAAAATCAATATTACAAGAATTTATAAAATTCTTGCAAGTGATTGGTGCAATGTTCTACTGCTGGGTTTTACTAAGAAGGCCGTTAAAACAACTTGGAAGAAATTTTGGTTTTTAGGGATTTGGTCCCTCCTTCAGTGACCTTCAAGGTAGAGGCATGGCATACTGGACAGTGCACCAAGAAAGGCACCAGATATGGAAAACAAATCACATTGTTGGCAGTAACACTAATGTGTACATATGTTTCTTTTTAAACTAAGAAGCATTAAGAAATAAACACTATGAATTATTTATCGTCTGACTGAGAATGTTAGAATCTACTTTTCAGCTGTAAACATGATGTTAAGCAGCAGTTCATTATATTATTCAGCAGTGCAGAACGTCTCCCACAAAAATGACGTGTTATTAAAAGCTCAGGTAGATAGGAATGAACTTCCATTCACCAAGGAAACTGACATTTCCCATTCAAAGAATTCCATAAGATGCCACCACAGGAAAGTTTGTCTCTGCCATTGCTTTCAGAAAGTAGGAATTTGGGGAGAAGAGCTTAATGAAATGAAAGGTCAGTGCAGTAACTTGCACCCCTAGAGAAGGTTGATAACTAAACATTTGAGCACATGGTTTGCAGGCTGAAAATATCATATGCAAATTTTGACATCTATTGTTAAAAGAATAACATACTAGATCTTGGCAGACTGCTGCTGGTCAGAGTATTAAATATTGGATAGATACATAATTGTTTTTTTTTAACATTCACAAGCAAAATAGGTAGATAATAGTGGGCTAAACAAAGTGTAAAGGTTCCTTTCATGTTTAAGAATTTCTGAGAGAAATACCTAAAGAGCTACAGAATCCTTGGCGGCTCTTATATTTATCATATATTGTTGTTGGTATACTTAGCCTTGCTTTCAAACTGTGGTCCCAAAGGTGCTTTTTTCAGGAGGCAACTGGACTTTCTTGTTCTTTCTTTGAAGTCGTTTCGCTTCTCATCCAAGAAGCTTCTTCAGCTCTGACTGGATGGTGGGGAATGGAAGGATTTATATTCCTTGCAGACAGCTGGTCATTTGCATCCTTTTTGAGGGTCCTTTCAAACAGTGATGCTGAAGAAGACTCTTGAGAGTCCCTTAGACAGCAAGGAAATCAAACCAGTCAATCCTAAAGGAAATCAACTCTGACTGTTCTTTGGAAGGACAGTCAGCTGAAGCTCAAATACTTCGTCTGCCAAATGAGAAGAGAAAAGACTCTGAGGGTGGGAAAGATTGAAGGCAAAAGGAGAAGACGACAACAGAGGATAAGATGGTTAGATAGTGTCATTGATGCAATGAACATGAATTTGGGCAAACTCCCGGAGACAATGGAGGACAGGGGAGCCTAGTGTGCTATGATCCATCGAGTTATGATGAGTCGGACATGACTTAGTGACTGAACAACAACAACAATAACATTTAGCCTGACATAACTATAAATATAGCCTTTCCACATTCTAGGTCTTTTAGTCTACTGTTGACTTATTCTGCAACAGATTCTTGACAAAACTGATGTACTGTAGATACCTTACTTGAGAGAAAAATAAAGCCAACAGATGATATGCCTTCTGAGGAACATAGCAGTCAGACCCTATTTATACATGTCAATGCTTCAGGCTTAAATACTATGCTTTTTTCCCTCTACCTTTCTGAGTTATATTTGGCTGTTCTTACCAAGGTCATAGAAGGCAGCTGGGATTTGCTGATACAGTGGTTCTCATTAGTCTGGAAACCATTGGCTCCTATTTTTCTAGTTTTATTCCAAAGAGTGGCCATACTTCCTTAGGACAAATTTGTTCATATGTCTACTTGCTTAACTGCATTCAGTAAATGTTTAGAACACTAAATATTTGAGAAAATTCAGCTTAAATGCTCAGGGAATCTCTCCTCAAAACAGCTCCTGGTTTTTTTGTTCTGACAGAGTTCAGTGTGGCAACATTAGGCTAGCACCAATTCATTTGTCAAAATATACAGCAGGCATAAGGACTGTTATCTAGATAGCAGAGTGCCCTCTTCAAGTACTCCAGAAGAAGAAGCATGGAAGGCACCATTTTGCATTACCAGTTGATCCACATCAAACTGGTTTCCCCCAATCTGGTTCCGATAGGTTGTCAATCATAGTACAGAGATGGGATGCTTCCCTGTCCATGTGTCCATCACCAAATCATATTTCCTAAACAACTTTGTGAGTGTGAGAACTCACCATGAGGATGAGCTAATAGCATCAAGGTCCAAGGTTCTTAATTCTGTCTTCTTCACATAGGAAAACAGTTTTGAGTTCTTGTTTGAGATATCACCTGTATCCATGATGGAGAACCTATGGCACATGTGCCACAGGTGGCACACAGAGCCCTCTCTGCGGGCATGCAAGCTGTTGCCCCAGCTCAGCTCCACCACGCATGCATGCGCATCTCCCGCCAGCCAGCTGATTTTTGGGTCTCTGCCGCACATGCGCAGGGGGCGGGGCGTATGCAGGAGATACACATGCATGCGTGGGGGGTGCAAAGGGTGCACACATGCGCAGGGGGCGGGGTGCACATGGGGGGTGGTTGCGCACACATTGCTTTATGGATTATAAGTGCAGGCAGGCCTACTAGGCCCAAAATGGGGAGTATGGGGGTGCAGTGCAGGTCCCCCATGGCCTGTTTTTGCTCCCAGGAGGCTGCAAGGAAGCCTACTATGCCCAAAATGCAGCACAGGGGAGCACAGGGGGTCGCATGCGCATGCATGGGGGGCAGGGGAGCACAGGGAGGTCACACACGCATGTGCAGAGGGAAAGGGCACATGGGGGGATGCACACGCATTGCATTTTGGGTGCAGGCACGCGCACACGCTGTCATGCAGGGGTGCGCACGCTTTCGGCACGCAACAACAAAAAGGTTAGCCATCACTGATCTATACTATAGAGCCAGATGTGCACAGAACAACTGTACATATTTTGTAATATTAAATTATTTGAAAATAGACTGATAATATGCAGGCGATAATGGAAGATATGATACCTATAAATTGTGCAGCTGAGAAGAGAGTCGGTGATTGCTGGGACATCCTGATCCAAATGTTATTAAATCAATGGAGTTGTGTTCGAGTCGATTTAATTACCAACATGTATTTTTTTTTCACTTACATGATTACAGTCCCAGTTGTGCATTGCATTTTCTGTTCAACTGCAAAAATATCAACCTAGTCACTTATCAAACATTAAAATTAATTTTGCTTAGACCTCAGGGTTGTTCTCATATTGACATTATTATTCAGTGGGCCAGAGGGGGAATATTGTAAAGGAACAAACGAAAACATTGTGGAATGAGTGGGAGAATTCAGGGAAAGGAAGTTTTAAAATAATAGGATATTAAATGGTTCTAATTTAGTGGCATGCATCAGATGGAAGAAACATGTCAGTAAATGACATCTGCTTAGGAACGTGAGCCTCTTCCTATATCTGTGCCTCATAGAATAGAAACTATCATTTACTAAGCCATACCCAATTACAATGACAGTACGTAGTTTGATCACATGAAGAATACACTGCTAATATATTGCAAAAAATATGTGAATTGCAAATCATAAAGCATACCGAAATCATGTTACTTTTCATGTTATTTCTGTATGTTTGAAACAAATTATTCTTACGTTGCAACTTTTAAAGTAATCGTCTATGGAGAGTCTCAGTTATCCAGGTCATGGTTGTCCCAAAGGTGCTTTTTTTTCAAGAGGCAACTGGACTTTCTGGTTTTTCTTTGAAAACGTTTCGCTTCTCATCCAAGAAGCTGCTTCAGCTCTGACTGGATGGTGGGGAATGGAAGGATTTATACTCCTTGCAGACAGCTGGACATTTACATTCTTTTAGCCGGTCGTTAAGGTCACCTGGAGGTTTATCTGTGTCATCAGGGTTACCTGAGAGGTGCAAATTGGTGTGGAGCCTTCTTGGAACTGTTAAAAGGACTGTGTTGTAGACTGGAAATAGATGATGTCATATCCCTCCTCCTCTGTTGAGAGAGGGCTGTTCAATTTTGACATAGATGGCCTCTTTGACCCCTCTTTCAAACCAGCGATCCTCTCTGTCCAAAATATGGACTTTGTTGTCTTCAAAAGAGTGGCCTGTGTCTTTTAAATGCAGATGAACAGCTGAATCTAGTCCTGATGTGTTTGTTCTCCTATGTTGTGCCATGCGTTTATGAAGTGGTTGTTTTGTTTCCCCAATGTACAGATCTGCACATGGCTCACTGCATTGTACTACATATACCACGTTGCTCAGTTTCTGTCTGGGTGTTTTATCCTTGGGGTGGACAAACTTCTGCCTTAGTGTATTCTTGGGTTTGAAGTGTGCACATATGTTATGTTGGCTGAAGATCCTCCTGAGCTTTTCCGATATGCCTGCAATGTGTGGGATGACAATGTTGCTTCATTTATTGTTCTCGTCGTTGTCTGTTATAGAGGAGCTCCTGTAGGTTTTTTTTTTTTGAGGCCTTTTAAAGTAATCAGTTTATTCCATCTATTGGTCATTTTCTCCTCTCTTTCTTTCTCTTTCCATTCTTTTGATATAGCCTCTGTTTGTTAAATCTCTTGGTTTCCAGGATTGCAACTGGGATGGAAAAGAGCTACCAATTGACAGCTGAACTCAATCTATAACGATTAAGTTTGTCCAAACTGTAACTCCTTATTCATAAAATATATCTGTTTTGCAAATGTATTTATGTGCAATCAGGTCAAATAAACTCTTATTAGTTTATTAGGAATGTCAGGGAGCAGATGTTATAAATATCAGTCATGTCTATAAACCATCCAGGAAACTTCAGCTGTATCAGTCGCATGGAAAATCAGTGGCTTAAAAAAAGGGAATTTTGTTGTGACATATCTGAATGGTTATCGACACCAGAATTAAAATATATCCAGATATTAAAGCTTAGGACTCCTCTGCACCTCTCTAATTTGATTCAGTTGGGCAGTTGTCAAAATTTTGAGGCAGTTGAGTGATGCTTTTGAACTCTGGACATAGGTCAGCATTTTCAGGCTGATCCATATGTTGGGCCCAGGGCTTCTTGATAAAGCAGGAAAGCTGCTCTGTTTTCATTGCAGTTGGAAGTGCTGCCTGTCATGTATTGCTTTACAAGGCAGACCCTCCCCCACTCACCCAGCAAAAATGACCCTGGAGTTGGACTAAGTGGTGATGGGGACCTCGGACAGCGGCTGCAGCAGCACTCATCATCGCCTAAAGGCGTTCACATTCTGAGTCCTATTTGCCCTGCCGCAGCCTCGGTAGCTGCTGGTTACCCTGGGGCTCAGCCCGTCGGTGAACAAATTGGCTCGGAAGTCTCTCCCACCCGTTGTCCCCTCGCCTTCTCGGGGAGGACAGTGGGCCGTCTTGGGAGCAAACAGGAATACAACCTAGTACCCACACAGACACACACAAACACATATGTAGGGAGCTACTCTTAGCACAAACTACCACAGAGAAACCTCTAGAACAGGAGTCTCCAACCATGGCAACTTTAAGACTTGTGGACTTCAACTCCCAGAATTCCCTAGCCAGCATAGCTAAATAAATAAACTAACTTTGTGCCACTGCCTGCCTGCCTGCCCACCCTGGCTCTGCTGAGAATAAACGTTGCCCCGAATCATTTGGGCTGGAAAAATATCCCATCCACCCCATTGCTTTATCCACTGAAGTTGTCCTTCTGCTTTTCCTGGTTGTTTCCCTGATTCCTCCTGTTGCTTTTTTTTTTCTTCAGTAAAGTTTTGCTTTGCACAGGCACAAATAACTCACATGGGGAGGAACTGTTGGGTTCTCTTTTGAAATTCAGCAGCGCTGCTACAAAATTTGGAGGTTTCCTCATACTGATTCGGTATATTTCTCCTTGCCAGTCCCTTCCCTTCCTTTCCTGTTAGGAGAGCCTCCTGCAAAAAGGGCCAATCATTCTGATTTTTCAATGGTTTTTTTTGTAGTGCAGGAATCAGGGAAGCAACCGGGGAAAGCAGAAGGACAACTCCTTTGGATAAAGGGATGGGGTGGGGGTGGGGTGTTTTCTAGCCCAAATCAGGGGTGGGTTCCAACTTACCTCACTGCCAGTTTGCTCCCTCCCTCCCTCGCTGCTTGGGCACGCCTCCTGGGTGCGCGCATGCGCAGTAATACAAAAATTTGGGGGGAAAACCAAAGCCGAAAAAAAGATGGCAACCGCATGCCCAGTGCCGGGAACTCAGCTTCTGCACATGCTCAGAAGAAGAAAAATGGTTTTTTTTAAACTCTGAAAAAAATTACAAAAAAATTACAAAAAAAGATGTCGGTGCCCACGGACCGGCACTGACCAATCCGGTCATCATCGTGACGACACCAGCGGGCCGCTACCGGTTTGGGCAAACCAGTCCGAACTGGGAGGAACCCACCTCTGCAGCGTAGAGACAAGATTGATACAGACCAAAGCATGTACCTCTTTGTACAACATCCCTGCCACAAGTTGCTATTGGCAGGGATGGTTTTAAAATAAGCTTCGATAGATAATGGAAGAGAAAATGGAAAATTGCATCATCTAATACAATTTTTGTTAAGCAATATTTTTATTTGTTTGTTTGTTTGTTTGTATCCTGCCTTTATTATTGTTACAAATAACTCAAGGAGCAAACATATCCAACACAACTTTCTCCTCATATTTTCCCCACAACAACAACTCTGTGAGGTGAGATGGGCTGAGAGAAAGTGACTCGCCCAGCTGGCTTTCATGGCTAAGGTGAGACTAGAACCCCCAATCTCCTGGTTTCTAGCCTACCTTAACCACTAGGCAAAACTGGCTCTTATTATATTGCAGTATGACTCGTCTTATAACGCAGAAGTATTGTTGATATTTTGCCTGTGATTTCATGCCTTATTTACTCTACCAAGTACATTCCAGCGGTGGGTTGCTCCTGATTCGGACCAGTTCTTAGAACCGGTAGTGGCGGCGGCAGGAGGCTCCACCCACCTGCCCGGGATGCTTCTGTGCAGAAGCGTCGCGTGCGCGTGCGCGAACCGGTAGTAAAGGGTTTTAAAACCCACTACTGGTACATACCATACTTATCTATGGTGAGAAAACTCAGAAAGACCTGTAGTTGATAAACTGAAGGTTAGCTAAAGCACCCCTTCTAAAGCATATCCCCATTTGGGGAGGGGGGAGTATAATAAGTATTTAAAAAGTAGCAAGAGAGTCTGGAAAAATGTTATTGTAGCTTGGCAGCACTATTAAATATGCATACAGTGGTCTTTTTGACAATTGTATTAATCCTTTTATAAAGCCTTTAGAAGTTCCATCACAGAGGTTTGGGTGCCGTTTTGATCTATTTATTATTCTTAAGTGTTCAGAGAACTGTCCCTATTTTCTAATTAACACTTTTAAAGATAAAAAGTTACATATTAAATCAATCTGAATGATGCTTGTTTGTGAATCCCACAAGATAAGGCAATTTGCATGTTCACTTTGTACTTACAAACTAAATCTGCACATCTCCAAAGCAGTTCCTTATAATATAAACCTTTTGTGCATATTTGTAACTTAAAAGTAAGTTTGGCCTAATACACAGGCAGTGCCAATTATCTAAAGGGCTTTTTTTTTAACCGAAGTAAATACATGATACATGATTGAGATACAAAATTATGAGCTTGTTATTTTATATTGTTTGTAGAGGAACTGGAGGAAACTTCATTAAGAAAGTTAAGTGCTCTGCATCTTGCTTGCTTTCTCAAAAGGAGAAAAAAGTTTCCAGGTCATTTGTTCATCTGGATTCATTTGATGAGAATTACATTATTTATTGGGAAACGTACCCATAGCGTTCTTACTTGGATAGTAAAATGAATTTGCTAATTTTTATAGAGTGTATCTTATGCTGGGTGTTCAAATACTGTAAAGCAATGTCATCACTCTTTCAAAATACTGTTACTGGTCCTCCAGTAATGATGATTCAGCTCTACGCAGATGTTCGTGGATTTTAGTATTTCACACTCAATTCCAGTGACATAAATCTGACCAAAGATCTGGGAATGAAATAGAAATTGTGGGGAAAAATGAAGAAAACTAGAATCTCTCTAGTCTAATAGCAATAGCACTTAGACTTATATACCGCTTTACAGTGCTTTACAGCCCTCTCTAAGCAGTTTACAGAGTCAGCATATTGCCCCCAACAATTTTGTGTACTCGTTTTACCAACCTCAGAAGGATGGAAGGCTGAGTCAACCTTGAGCCTGGTGAGATTCGAACTGCCAAATTGCAGGCAGTCGGCAGTCAGCAGAAGCAGCCTGCAGTACTGCACTCTAACCACTGCGCCACCGTGGCTAATATATTGTCTATCTTAGTACTATCTTCAGTTCTGTCTTCCTTTCTAAACCCAATGGAAGTTTTCTGCTACTGAGTTTATTTTCCACATTATCTAGTCCTAAAATGGCTGTGTTAAATGCTAATTTATCAAAGATTGGCAGAATTCAATATCTGATACACACACAGATAGACACACATTGGGGGAAGGGTATAGGCATCTCTCAATCTTTGGTTTATGGATCCTCCAACACTCTTAGATGTCAGAAGACTGGCAAAAATAGCAGCTGAACCATGTTCTCAAAACCGTTATGCATAGAAGGATATCTCAAACTGAGCCAAGTGGTTTATGAATCTCAGCCTGATTTAAAGTATTGCCTGTTTCCTCAACTACCACCCAACTAAGAAACCACTCCTTCCAAGAAAAATATCTATAGAACCAAATGAACTTACATATTTAATTCTGCATATGTGATTGGAAGCGATCATCATTGTCAATTGCAGTGGTCATCAAGGAACTTGATGCTCCATCTTTTGGTCTTCCTAGTTATTTGGTCTACTACTTCCAAAATTCTCAGCCAACATAACCAGTGACCATACTGAGTGGAAATTCTAGAAATTATAGTCCAAAATATCTGAAAGGTGTTTGGAGAGGACTGGTTTATCTTAGAGTACTGGTGACTTTCGTACAGTGAGGCTGTGTGTGAACCCAACTTTATGTGTAAATCTGACTTTTTCCAAAAAAAATGCTGCCTCTCAATCTATTATATGACCAAAAGTGAAAACTCTGGTAACTGTATTAAATGTGTTTAATTGATTTCATTTATACCGAATATACTGTAATTTATTTACAATGAATATTCCATCCCAGATACATTCTTCAGCATGAAAAAAATGTGTATTTTTCTGATGGAACAAGGAACTGCCTCTCCTCATCTTAAACAGTATCCTGATTTCATTCTTTTCATCTTGGAAGAAAAATTTGAATTTTCCTCTCCAACACCATGGAAACAAAAACACACCTCTTGATTTGCTTATAATCCCAAGATGTAACAGGGGCCTTATTAAAAGAGTGGACAAGTGTGTGTTTGTGTTTGTGTTTGTGTTTGTGTTTGTGTGTGTGTGTGTGTGTGTGTGTGTGTGTGTGTGTGTGTGTGTGTGTGTGTGTGTGAGAGAGAGAGAGAGAGAGAGAGAGAGAGAGAGAGAGAGAGAGAGAGAGAGAGAGAGAGAGAGAGAGAGAGAGAGATTTTTATGGCCAATAAATCACCAACTCTGACTGCCATGGGGAATAGAGAAAGTTCAAACTTTTGTTGTAAAAAGGGGAGGTGGTGAAGGCCTTGTGCACTGGTGGGTTGTGCAGGAAACAAAGCATATTGATGGCTATGTTAATAAACATTCTATGAGTTTTCACAGCGGAACAGCAGAATGTCCTGAAGCACAGGTGTTTCTGTAATTGTGATACCTTGGGAAACTTCACACTGTTAAATGAGCCTCAGCTTCACACTTCCACCTGTGTGAGGTGGAAATGTACTGTTTGCACACCGAGCTATAACAGTCAACATGTAGGAGTGATTATAGGCAGGTACAAGACCTGTTAGGATGGGTTGTCCCACCCATCCGCCAATTTGCTCCTTTATTCAAGGAGCTATAGAAATTCCCACATTTATATTTACCAGAGTTGTAAAGTGGGAAATATCTGCTATACGTGTTGGTAAGATAATTGTAAGAAGCCACCACACAGAATTAAAGCCTTCAGGGGACTATAAAAAGATCGTGAGCATTTCATACTGTAAGTAAGCAGGTGACCAGAAAGATTGTTTGAAAACTGTTTAATAATTGTCAAATGGGCTTTTTGATATCTAAATACACCGACCAGTTTATTGGATTCATCTGCTTGGGTTCAAATGGGCCATGGGCCTCTTTTTCCCCTGGCTCTGCTGGAAAAAAGAAAGAAAGAAAGCCCTCAGACTGAATTATCAGTTTTTATTGGACTCCCTTCTTAGACAGGGAAGCTTTTGTTTATTTGATGAATGGGTGGGATGGCATAAAATGTTCAGTAGCCCAGCAGGAATTGCAGAGTTTATAGTCAAGCATCACCAGGAACGGGAGCAAAGCATGGAAGATAGACAGAAATATGGCTACAGATCTTAGGAGAAAGAGTAAGAGGCAAAGAAGCTGCTAGAAAAATAGGCAGTGGATAGATGAAGAAAAATAAAATAAAAGTCTGGGACAAGATAACACTCCCTTTCCAGTTGACTTTAAAAAAATATTTTTAATTTATTTATTTTAAGAATGCCTTTCAAAATAAAGTTCTCCTAGGAATCACCGAGACTGGCAACTGAAATTTCAGTGCTAAAGATGGTGTAAAGCAGAGCTGTCAAACTCGCGGCCCGCGGCCCAGATGCATCACGCGCTGGCCACGCCCACACCCGGTTTAGTGAAGGGGGAAAAAGTCCCGATACATCACGTGATGATGCCATGATGACACGAGTTTGACACCCCTGGTGTAAAGTCTTCAACACATCACACTGCAATTTAGGACTGCAAGGGAGTTTGCATGACCATCATAAGTCTGGCCTTTATGAAACTATGTTTGAGGCAGTGGTGAAATCCAATCTTTTTTACTACCGGTTCTGTGGGCATGGCTTGGTGGGCATGATGTGACTTGGTGGGCGTGGCTTGGTGGGTGTTGAAGGGAAAGGTTATTGCAAAATCTTCATTCCCACCCCACTCCAGGGCAAGGATACTGCAAAATCTCCATTCCCACCCCACTCTGGGGTCAGCCAGAGGTGGTATTTGCCGGTTCTCCGAACTACTCAAAATTTCTGCTACCGGTTCTGACAGAACCTGTCAGAACCTGGTGGATTTCACCCCTGGTTTGAGGCTCAGGAGAAACAGGTAGAAAGCTACAATCGCCACCCTGCTGACAGATAGAGCTCTTGGCCCATTCTGTCTAATGACCAGATTGGTCTTTATAAAGAAGGGCTTGAGAATATGAGCCAAGTGCTCTGAATGTTATTACTGTGGCTATTTTTTTAAAAAAATGAAAACATCCCATTGTGTTGAAACACTGGAACGGACCAACATACAGTAATTATTTCTACTTAGTAAAATCTCCTTCAGGTAAAGCTCAATTCTTCGTGACTACATTAACACAACATATACTGTACTTATTATGGCAAAAATACCTAAATATTTTCCACTGCAATCTTCTGGATGTTTTTCAACCTTCTACCGCATGAGTCTCAAATTTAAAACATCACAAGTGTCATTGGGGAATAGATCCTTAGTCCACAATGCTGAAACCTTTTATACATTTTATACATTGGTTTGAACGCATCCATTGAATGAAAAAAAAAAATGAAGAAAAAGAAGAATAACATGGCATGCCAATAAACATAAACTTACCGTGTTGAAATAGTGTGTGTTTTACTGATCTTCCCATCACCAAAAATAAAAGGGTCTCAGTCCCAGCTCTCAGAGAGCCCGTAGTTTATTTTAATATTTTAATTTTTCTTTGTGTATATCCTGTGCACAGATTTGGATGGCTGTGCTTTTATATAATATAGTTATATTAAGGGTATATTAAAACCGCAGCTAGGGGTTGAAAATATTCTTTGTCAGATGACTGGATGATAAAACAGTAGTAACTCCTTATTGTATTTTCTTTTTTAAAAAAATAGCACTAGGAGGGAAAAATTCAAGAAACAGACACTTATACAAAGATATATGTATAACCATACAATCATTATTGCATACACGTTTATTTTTCTTACCTATTTTAAAAATGCCAAAAATGAAAAAGGAAGGAAGTAAATGCAATTCAATAACCTCTATCATTATTTTATTATTATTAAAGCAAGTCCTTCTTATTTTGAATTACATGAATATTTTTTCTTGAGAAACAAAGCACCTTAGCAAGCTGAACTTCTCTGTATATGAAGTATAAAAAGTAGAGAGAAAATGCCTGATACAGTGCAAGGGGTGCTTTATTGTTTTTATACACTTGCTTGCTCTGGAAGTGGACAAATAGTCAGCATTATGAACCAGAAGGGAAATGTGTAATGAAGTGGCAGACAAATAATCTGCAGATTTTACATTACAGAAAACTGTAATGTATACTGGAAATGCCAATCAAAAGTTGTTCAATATATTTTATTTATTCTACCCAATAGAATAATAGGTAAGTAGATGATAGATAGATAGATAGATAGATAGATAGATAGATAGATAGATAGATAGATAGATAGATAGATAGATAGATAGATAGATATAGACAGACAGACAGACAGACAGAAGACAGACATCTAGCTAGATGATAGACAGATGATAGATGATAGATATATAGATGATAGAGATAGATAGATAGATAGATAGATAGATAGATAGATAGATAGATAGATAGATAGATAGATAGATATAGACAGACAGACAGACAGACAGACAGACAGACAGAAGACAGACATCTAGCTAGATGATAGACAGATGATAGATAGATGATAGATATATAGATGATAGAAATAGATAGATAGATAGATAGATAGATAGATAGATAGATAGATAGATAGATAGATAGATAGATAGATAGATAGATAGATAGATAGATAGATATAGATGATACACAGACAGATATAGATAATATTCATAATGAACCCATCATGGTGGGTTTTAAAAGCTATGGATTCAATAAATTTAATTTTGCACTGAAGTCTAGATCCATTGTTTTATTTAAAAATGTGAAACTGGCATGCTGGGAGTTGAAGTCCACAAGTCATAAAGGAGCCCTGGTTCCCCACCTCTGAAGTAGAGGATAAACATCCATTATCTATCTATCTATTTATTTATTTATTTGGTCGCTTTTATATGCCACCCCACTCCCGTAGGACTCAGGGCGGCGTAGACATATGTTTGTACAACATAATACAAAACAATTTATTAAGAAAAATGACACAAATGATTAAAAGAATTACAAAAAAAAACATACCAACATTCACACAAGGGGGGATTGATCTTATTCTCCCCCTGCCTGCCAGAAGAGCCATATTTTCACAGCTTTACGGAAGGCCAGTAGGGTGGGGATAGTCCTGATCTCTGGGGGGAGTTGGTTCCAGATTGATCAAAATTTGAGATGCCCCCAGATCTGTGGATATACAGTATGTATTTTACCTGAATTATAAGCAGAAATCCTGACAAACGACTCCATTAGTACACTTGCAAACTGGTCATCTGAATCAGTGCTGAAACATCCCCAGCCCCCAGTGACATCAACCCACTCTGTTTCATTGATGTTTAGGTTTGCTAAGAATAATCACTGATGGTCAAAAGAGGAGACAGAACAGAATCTTCATCCTTTATTTCTTCAGTGTTGAGAGTTTGGGAGGGGGTTGAACATAAATGATTGAGTTGTGTCTATTGGTGGTTGAGATAAGATACATTTCCCTCCAGAATACTACTAACTGTGATAACAACCTTTCCAAATTAACTAAAATAAATTACTATTCAGTTTAGTTCAACCGACCGAGATTAACCCATTGCTTGGACTCTCATAGCAGTGCACAGGAGAATGAAATCCCTTCATATACTATTAACTATCCAGTCTTCCACAATCCAGTTCCAAAGAGTAATCAGCTACTGCATCTATCTGAGTTCAACCTCAGATCTATGGCTTGAACAGGTAGTCCTTGACTTATGGCCACAATTGAGCCCAAAATTTCAATTGCTAAGCAAGACAGTTGCTAAGTAAGTTTTGCCCCTTGTTATGACCTTTCTAGTCACAATTGTTAAGTGAATCACTGTAGTTTAGTAACAGGGTTGTTAAGTGAATCTGGCTTCCCCACTGACTTTGCTTGTCAGAAGGTTGCAAAAGGGGGTCATATAACCTTGGGACACTGCAACCATCATAAATCTGAACAAGTTGACAAGCATCCAAATTTTAATCACATGACCATAGGGATGCTGCAACAGTAAGTGTGAAAAAATGGTCATGTCACTTTTTTCAGTGCCGTTACAACTTTGAAGGGTCTCCAAATGAATTGTTGTAAGTAGAGGACAACCTATATTCTTTGAATTCCTCTTTACCATCATATTGGCTGAAAATTATATCCATGGATTGGCTGAAAATTATATGCATAAATTGTGCTGCACTGCTACTTGAGTCCAACTGTGCCTCAGTGCTTCTTCTCCTTGCAGGTTTCCTTCAGGATAAGATCAGGAAAGCAATGGTTATTTTTTATTTATTTATTTATTTATTTATTTATTTATTTATTTATTTATTTATTTATTTATTTATTTATTTATTTATTTATTTATTTATTTATTTATTATTTATTTACTTATTTACTTATTTACTTATTTACTTATTTACTTATTTACTTATTTTATTTTATTATTTTATTTATTATTTTATTTTATTATTTTATTTTATTATTATTTTATTTTATTTTATTTTATTTTATTTTATTTTATTTATTTTATTTTTTATTTTATTTTATTTTATTTTATTTTATTTTATTTTATTTTATTTTATTATTTTATTTTATTTTATTTTATTTTATTTTATTTTATATTTTATTTTATTATTTTATTTTATTTTATTTTATTTTATTTTATTTTATTTTATTTTATTTTATTTATTATTTTATTTTATTTTATTATTTTATTTTATTTTATTTTATTTTATTATTTTATTTTATTTTATTTTATTATTTTATTTTATTTTATTTTATTTTATTTATTATTTTATTTTATTTTATTTTATTTTATTATTTTATTTTATTTTATTTTATTTTATTTTATTTTATTTTATATTTTATTTTATTCTATTTTATTTTATTATTTTATTTTATTTTATTTTATTTTATTTTATTATTTTATTTTATTTTATTTTATTTTATTTTATTTTATTTTATTATTTTATTTTATTTATTATTTTATTTTATTTTATTTTATTTTATTTATTATTTTATTTTATTTTATTTTATTTTATTTTATTTTATTATTTTATTTTATTTTATTTTATTTTATTTTATTTTATTTTATTCTATTTTATTTTTTTATTTTATTTTATTTTATTTTATTTTATTGTTATTTGTCAAAACGTGTACAAGATAACAGGTATGGCATAAACATAAACAAAAACAAAGTAGGTATAGGTAAATTTGGACAATAGGACAGTAGGACAGGGATGGTAGGCACGATGGTGCGCTAATGCACACCCCTTAAAGACCTCTTAGGAATGGGGTGAGGTCGACTGTAGACAGTCTAAGGTTAAAGTTTTTGGGGTTTGGGGAAGAAACCACAGAGTCAGGTAGTGCATTCCAGGCATTGATCACTCTGTTGCTGAAGTCATATTTTCTGCAGTGGAGTTTTGAGCGGTTTACATTGAGTTTGAATCTATTGTGTGCACGTGTGTTGTTGCGGTTGAAGCTGAAGTATTCATTGACAGGTAGGACATTGTGGCAGATGATTTTATGAACTACATTTAGATCAGATCAAAGGCGACGTAGCTTTAAGTTATCTAAGCCCAAAATTTCAAGTCTGGTGGAATAAGGTATTCTGTTGCGAGCAGAGGAGTGAAGGACTGTTCTTGTGAAATATTTCTGGACTCTCTCAATTGTATTAATGTCCGATATGCAGTGCGGGTTCCAGACAGATGAGCTGTATTCAAGGATTGGTCTGGCAAATGTTTTGTATGCTCTGGTTAGCAGTGTAATATTGCCAGAGAAGAAGCAACGCAAGATTAGGTTAACAACTCTTAGTGCCTTTTTAGCAATGTTGTTACAATGGGCTCTGGCACTTAGGTCATTAGATATGAGTACTCCAAGGTCCTTAACAGAGTGAGGGTCATCTACAAGGTCATGTCCTCCAAGTTTGTATTTTGTGTTCTGATTCTTTTTGCCAATGTGTAAGACAGAGCATTTGTGGGTTGAGATTTAAAGTTGCCAGTTATCAGACCATAGTGATACATGGTCTAGGTCTTTTTGAAGGGTAGAAGTATTGTTGGTGGTGTTTAATAGTTTAATAGTTACATTTTGGGCTTTCTTTATTCTCTCAATGAACATTACCTTCTGGTGGGAAAGAAAGATCTACCAATGGTGGGATGAGATCGAATGAATGTGGTAAGCAGTTGAGATATTTAGTGAATTTTCAACTTGCCTGAATGACGGTTCACTCAACTACTAGTTCTTCTCAAAGAGCACTAAACCCATACCCCAAAACTAGCCCAGATGACAAGCATGGGTTGAAGCAGGACATAAGAGGTGCAACTGTTAAGGAGCACCGGCGAATTCACCCAGTATCTCTCGTCTGCATTGCAGCTTTCAGCTGGATTATTTCTGAACTGAAGTTTAACATTTTTCTAGATGTGCAGTAAATCTCTCTCCCGAAATTGTCCAATCCACAGGTCGTAGGCATGTAGTGGAAAGGTTCTGAGGAATATTGGGCCTGCTTTTGCCTGCTGTTCCATCCTTCCTGAGACCTCTCAGTCAGTCTAGTTCTGATCGGAATTCAATATATATTAGCATTGAAAGGAACAGCATGTATCACCCCATCTGTACTTGAACATAGTCAGTGAATGACGGAGCCCACAAGTAAAAAGAAAGGCATAGGAGTAAACAGAATGTCACTCTTCCTCCGTAATAAAAATAGTAAAAAGCACCATTGAATTTATTGGCGGAAGCGAGGTTTGTTGCAGGGAAAGCGATAGATGCTGCCTGAAGCTCTCGAAGAAAAGTTGCAATGTAGCCTAACAAATAAATAATAAATAAATAACATCTGTAATAGTTTTATTCGGGACAGACCGAGCAATGCACAGGTGGCAAATCCTGGCTCTCTTTACAGTTGAAATCAACCTTCTGTGCACCACTGGACTGATGCTTTCCCTCCGCAGAGAGCTAGACCTGTCGTTGTTGTTGTTGTTGTTGTTTTAGCATGCTGCGTTTAAAAGACAAATCTCACACTCTTCCCAAGGAGCACTAAACCTACGTTTGGCACTTTCTGAAACTCTAATCGAGCCCTTACATGGGGTGGGTGGGAGGGGAATGCTTTTGGGGGAGCCAATTTGAGGATGCCAGTTGTCCAAAATCTTCTGCAGCAGAAGCCAAGAAGGCCAGGGAGGGTAGTAACCAGGGGCTAGGCAGGAGGAGGCGTGCCTGCGGCAGCTGAAAACGCACAATTGCTGACAGTGTCTTGAGACAGCAGTGTAGATTGTGCTTCTGGCAAAAATTGTGTTGGGAGATGAAGGAAATCCCACTTTAACACTGAAAGAGCTAAATAAGAATACAAACGGCTCCAGTGTGAGCTAGGGATGAGAGACAGGCAATAACCTGAAGACATGGCCTTTAAAAACAGCAGCATATCTTCATGATGACTTTGTTTGGAAGTCCTCCCTGCCTTGAGACTGGATATATCTGCTCTACTCTGGCACTTAATTCATGTCTCCAGGAGCAGAATTCTCTTTTTTATTTTTCCCAGCGCCACCTGATTTCTTTCTTTCTTTGCTCAGGGTATTGGGGTTGTCTTGAATACCCAGAGAGAAACAATATCCTTAAATCTCCCATTGGATCCAGCCCAGTCCTGCCCCTTTCTGGATGGGATCCTGGCTCATCAGCACACTAACTGCGTTGTTTTCTCTTTGTAAACATGAGTATGTGGTTTAAAAATAAAAGTGTTAGACTTGAATGGTTGTTTAAGCTTTCGTCCCCAATTTCTGATAGTTATGCTCCACTCTGTTGACAGTGAACAAACCTGCTGTGTGCGCATTCAATTTTGTTTTAATTCCCTTAGTTCTTTCACCGGTCTTGATAGCTGCACACATGGGAGGACATAAGTACACAATCCCTAGGCATGTACAAAAGAGTAGGACTGTCCACTTTTTTGCTTAGAATAGTTGTAGAAAGCAACAGTAAAACCAGGCAAAAAGAACAATAGGCATATATAATATTAAGTACTACTTCAAAGGCAGCCCTGCGTAGAACAGGGCTAGAATGTTGTAGTAATCCAACTGAGTGGTGATCTCAGGATGAGCTATTGTCCAACTAGGGAGTTAACTACACATCGGGGTGGGTTCTGGATCCTTTTGCTGCCGGTTCGCTTAGGGTTGCACTGTGCGCGCCCGCACCTGCAGCAATAAAAAAAAATAGCTTCTGCGCATGCGCAGAAGCAAAATCCAAGATGGCGGCGCCCACGGAGACACCAACAGAACTGTTTCTGTGACATCATTGCTGAATTACTAACGGTTCTAAAAAAAACCGGTTAGAACCGGTAGGAACCCACCTCTGCTGCACATATTTGGTATTGAACAAAAACCTCCCTGCTCATAATTTCCATCTGTTATTTGAGCAGGAACGATCTGTCCCACAGGGTCCCTGGATCACAAACCCCTTGCTTTTAGTCCCAAAGGTGCTTTTTCAGGAGGCAATTGGACTTCCTTGTTTTTTCTTTGAAGACATTTCGCTTCTCATCCCAAAAGCTTCTTCAGCTCTGACTGGATGGTGGGGAATGGAAAGATTTATATTCCTTGCAGACAGTTGGTCAATCAATGTTGCTTTCAAGTGTAGCATGACCCTTAACAATGCTATCAGAAAGAAAGTTACTGGATTCTGTAAACAATGATGGATAATAGCCTTCTTGGTAGTATTTAATGAGCTTGTTTCATTCCATTTAGTCTCTTTAGTCAACTATTTGAGATTTTTCTTATATTTCTAGCTCAGCCTAGATGGAGATATAGAAAATAATTGATAGCATCCTGTGGCAGTTTCATAGAGATGTTAAGTACAGAGGAGAGCTCCAAACTCTGTGGAACCCAGCTTTGAAGTAACTAAAGATTTCATCCCAACCTTTCTTAAAATGTACTTCTTACAGATTTATCACCTGCCTTTCCTCCAAGAGCTCAAAGCAGCATAAATTACACTCCTTCCTCCAACACTTCAACACTTCCCACAAATGTCTAGAGTCATTCATACCCTTGTCACCAAATAAGTAAACTACTGTAGTGCCCTCTACATGAAATGCCCCTTGAAGAACACCTTGAGATAGTAACTACAGCAACATACAATGGCCCATCTATTAACTGGAACCACTCAGGATTGTCCTGTAAAACCAATATTGCATTGATTGCTGGATTGTTTCAGGGTATAATTTAAAGTGCTGATGAGCACCTCTAAAATTGAAGATGGCTGGGACACTGTCTGTCTCTGAGTCTGCCAATGCCAAATCAAATCTGCCTACTTAAGGTATGCCTGTTCAGGTGTCTGAGGTCAGGGGTGGGTTCAAACTTACGTTGTTGAGAGAGAGAGAGAGAGAGAGAGAGAGAGAGAGAGAGAGAGAGAGAGAGAGAGAGAGAGAGAGAGAGAGAGAGAGAGAGAGAGAGATATTTTATGGTTTTTATGTTGTGGATTTTTAATGTGGTAAGCTATCTGGAGTCATCTGTGTGTGAGCTTGGAGGCTATATACTTTTGTTAACAAATACATTTGCTTAATAAATAATTGAATAAATAAATAAATTTATTTAGTAAATAAATGAATAAATAATATTGATCAATAAATAAAATTAACAGCAGCAGAATAAATATGGAAAATAGAACAGCAAGAGATTCCTTTTCCATGAGGTAAGGTTGGGGGGGGGGGAGATGTAGACAAAGTTTCTCTAAAGCTTTCCAAAATGCACAAAGGTTTATGGGACCCCATAAAGTTACCTCATTCCAATCAGGCCCCTCACCGTGTCATTCTCATCAGCTATGAGAAACAGCCCTGTACGCCCAAATCCTTTCCCATCTCTGTCGAATCATTACTTTTCTTGCACATATCAATCAGACAGCAGGGAGAAAGGGACTAACACAATGCATCCACGTCGGTGTTGGTCACATGCGCTTCGGTTGTACCCATGTTGTGCCTCTGACAGTGAGACGATGACAGCTCTGTAAAAGACGGAGGCTTGATCGCTCATCGGCCCATTCAGGTTGTTTGCAGAAAGTCCAGGCACCAGAGGAAAAGAGAGCAGGTACAATTTGCAGCCTGCCATAGTTTGGGGGCAGGGATAATTGATGTGTGAAGGAAGAGCTTCTCTGCCTAAGTCAAACAATATCGTATATACTCACACATAAGCCCGTCCGCAGATAAGCCCAACCCTAGACATTTTTGTATGTTTTAATTTTCGCAAATGACTTATCTGCAGGGGGCACATTTTTCATGGCATTTGGTTAAAAATTCAAGGGTCAGCTTATCCTCAAATGGGCTTATCTGCAAATATATAGGGGATATTCAGGTGGTTTAGAAAAGCTAAGGGGAAAACCTATCATACGCATTTGTGGAGAGGCCGAACCTGATTTTGCGGGTATATTTTGGCACCCCAAATGCTTGGCTTACCCATAAGTATATACGGTACTTATCTACATTCTGCAGTTATGTTCAGCCCTTAGCCCAGTTGGAAATAGGTAGTTTTGCCCTCAAGTGTACAAGTAGAAGCCAAAACTGTAGAAGAGATATTTTCCTTGAATTTCATCTTTGACTGTAGAGCCGCATCTATTTAAAATAGTGAGGGCATAGTAATTTCAAACATTATACATGACGAGATTTCCTCTCCTCCTTCCTCTCCTCCTTCTTCTGCAAATCTCCAATCCCATCGCATCTATTATCGAAAAGTTTCACTGGAAAGTGGGGTTCCAGATGACACCGTTCATCTTTCAGTTTTTCTTTTTTTCTTCTTCTTATCATCATATCTTCAAAGGGAAAGCACCCCTGATGTTATTCCCAGTCACTTTCTATTAGGGCATGTGTAACATGGTGAACGGTACCCAAGGGAACTGCCCCATGGATCCATTACCACCAGGGAAAACATAACGCTCAACTTGGTAGCCGATATCATTGTCATTTTCTTTCACGATTAATCCCACTGCTATGCTCTGAGACATTATGAACATCTAATTTCTGAGAGGGATGAACCAGACAGTCATTGTTCTAAGAAGTTGCTTCACCGCTGGATTCATCGTATCCATTTAGATCGTCAGCTTCAGAATTCCATTCTTGAGGTTTATCTTAAGGACTTTGGAGTGAAAATAGTCAGAATTCTCAAACTTAAAGTGAAGGTTTCTGTGCTACCTTAATCCACGTTGGACATTTTCAACTGTAGTTTCTATATTGAGCATGTGTGCATGTTCAAATAAACACTGAGTACATTTATACTTCTTCTAAGGACTACCTGTGTTCCCCGAAAATAAGACCCTGTCTTATATTTTTTTGAACCCTGAAATAAGCGCTTGGCCTTATTGCCATGCACTCAAAAGCCCGATTGGGCTTATTATCAGGGGATGTCTTATTTGGGGGGAAACAGGGTAGAAACTTTTCTGTCCTTTTTAAATGAATACAAACCAACACGAGATACTGGAAGATGTGGCAATTTCAAGGAATATGAAACACCCCAAGAATAAAGGAAGAGTGATCACTGGTAAAGGAAAGGAAGAAAAGATTCTGTAAGTTGCATGCTAAAATTGAGTCCCTTATACTGAAATCCGGATCAGATGGCAATTCTTTTCTTTTCAGCAGAGTTTCTTGAATTGCTCAACACAGATGCTGAAAATGGGGCACTTATTTGCTGACTAGAAAATCTCAGTTGAGGTCGATTGATGAAGCAATGCAAAGAAGCCTGTTCAGTCCTCAGATTGCGTGTATACAATAGCAAACCTCATCCTCACTACTTATGTATTCAAAAACCTGCAATATTTTTAAAAATGTATTACTTAAGGTGCATCATGCTTCACTGGCAATTTCTCATAGGGTACCAGATTAGTAGGACAAACAGCAGCCAAGATACAGACATAAACACACAAATACATGGGGAGAGGGAGGGAGAGGGAGAGGGAGAGGGAGAGAGAGAGAGAGAGAGAGAGAGAGAGAGAGAGAGAGAGAGAGAGAGAGAGAGAGAGAGATGTTAAGGAAATTCAAGCCGTACCAAATATGTTGGAAGTGAGATTCCCATTGTTCTGCTACAAAATCTTAGGAGGTTGGGAATTAACTAACGGAACAAAAATGAAGCAAGAAAGGTACAGTAGCTACTTTCTTGAAAACAAATCCATTCTTTTTCATTCCTGCCATTTGTCTGAATTCTTTCTCCGGGCGAGCTGGACAGCTGCATCAGTGAGTTTTTTAGTCATGGGTTGTAAGCCCCACCTGGCTATATTTGTTTAGCAGACAGCTGGCAGAATGAAATAAAAAGGGGGAAAAGGGAGAGAATAGCAATGTAGGAATTGCATCCAAAACAAAAAAAAGAGAGAGATGTGGATGTTTTTTTTTTAATTATTTGCTGGAGATTTGCATATACAGTGGAGGGTGTTCATCCTAGGTTTATATTTCCAACCTACATCTTCAACCTTTCCAAAATGAGGGTGGAACGCTGAATGCTATAGTCAAGGTTGTGAGATCCCAATTATTATCAAATAAATAGTCTCTCCTTCCCTCATTTATTTAAGTTGATTTTCAGTTTTTTTTATACCCAGAGCCATGTTAGTTTTAAATCAAGGTGGGAACGCTTTATTGTTATTGTAAGTATGACCGTGGCTTTCTTAGGGCTAAAATGCTCCAAGTAGATTGCTGTATCTGTGTGTGTGTGTGTGTGTGTGTGTGTGTTTCCCAGCTTAAAGATAAGGAGGCAAAATTGTGGGAATGGCATCCGTTCTGCATCTGTTTCTCTCACAAACCTATCAAATATCTAATTTTTGGCATTACTGCTGGCTCCAATGGGGGATGACATAAACCAGCTTTGTGGTTACATATTTCACTTTTAATCTCACAAAAATGAAAATCAGTGCTGAAATGTCCCTTTAAATGAGACTCCGTGAGATCTCCCTGCAAACATAGAAAAGGGCGTTAGTCTGATTTAACTTAATATGCAGCATATGTAGAAGCTTGATTTTCAACTGATCCAATGCAACAATCTGAGCTAAACCCCTCCAATTTTTAAAACCATATTTTAGCCATTTTGAGTGAGAAGATCATTAGGGGGGAATGCCACAGTATTGAAGCAAATGGCGACACAAGAACCAGCAGACTAGCATTGTAGTCCATGACATTTCTTGTTCAAGTATGCATTGTTTGGTCTTAACACAATGCTTGGAAACTGTCAAACTGAGTAGCGTTTGCTTCGCTCGGTATCATGCAGGGATTTGAGACTATTCAGACATGAGTTCTTCATTATACGGATAAATATGGTAGGGAGACATTGTTTGGAAGATTTGAAAAGAATATGGTTTGGCCTTTGCCCAGTTGGAGGAACTCCAGCAAGTGAAGGTAGTGATCCAGCAAGCCCACTTAACTCCTTCAATTCTACTCCCTGAGGTGAAATTGAGAGAACAGGGGGACATTTTTAGTGGGGATTAAGATTTTAAAAGGAGTCACCACCCACACAATTGGATTTTAAAGCTTATATTCACAGTAGCTCCGATGGGAAGGGTTAAACTTGCAGTGGTGAAATCTAAAAAAAATTCCTACCGGTTCTGTGGGCATGGCTTGGTGGGCATCGCTTGGTGGGGGTCATGTGACTGGGTGGGCGTGGCTTGGTGGGGGTCATCTGACTGGGGGAATCAAAAGACAGAAACTCACTTTAACAATGTCCTGCTGAAGCAGGGTTGGACAAGATGACCTTCAGGTCCCTTCCAGCCCTGGATTATCCTCTGAAGCTGCGTCTAGTGCCAGATTTGTAGTCCTTCCTTCCTCTCCTTTTTCCCTCCCTCCATTTCTTTCTTTCTCTTTCTTTCTCCCCTCTTCCTTCCTTCCTTTCTTTCTTTTTTTCTTTCTTTCTTTCCACCCCACACACCCCATTTTTGGCCTAGGGGTCAGGGGGGGAAGTTCCGAAGATCAGCTGTGCAATGCGCGATCGTCGGAACTTTTTTTTTTTTTACTTTTTTTTAGTATTTTTACTACCGGTTCTGTGAACCAGTAGCATTTTTTACTACCGGTTCAGGCGAACCGGACCGAACTGGTAGCATTTCACCCCTGGGTTAAAGTACACTTTGTGTCCTAGATGGGTGCCAGTTTAATTTCTCATGGTATTATATTACAGGTAGTCCTCAACTTAGGACCACAATTGAGCCCAACATTTCTGTTACGTGAGTTTTACCCACCTTTATGATCTTCCTTGCCATAGTTCAGGGGTCCTCAAACTTTTTAAACAGCGGGCCAATTCAGGGTCACTCAGATTGTTGGGGGGCCGGACCGGCTGGGTGGGTGTGGCTAGGTGGTCAGGTGACTAGGTGGGTGTGGCCAATTTAACAGTCCATTAAACAATGCACACAAATTAAACTTTCATTTGTTTTGCTC
>JALIGW010000001.1:201597225-201707225 GCA_023053685.1 Diadophis punctatus similis | reverse complement strand
CAATCTGGGTCCTCATTTTACCGACCTCAGAAGGATGGAAGGCTGAGTCAACCTTGAGCTGGTGAGATTTGAACAGCTGAACTGCTGAACTAGCAGCCTGCAGTGCTGCATTTAACCACTGCGCCACCTCGGCTAATGATATTGTGTTATTTATATACCACATAGCAGCAACAATTTTTTTTGTCTCTCTCTCTCTCCATTTCTTTGGAGGAATTTCTATTGTTTTTCAGAGGTAGTCAGAAAAAAAAGACCAAGAAGTTTCTGGACAGTTTTTCTAAAAGGAACTACTTGGAAAGATTTTAGAGTAGTATTGAGTTGAAGAGAGGCTAACCAACCAGCTTCTGGGTGGAAACACATGACTTACCCTGACAGGCACCATATGGTACTCTCAACCAGTCTCATTGAGGGTATCTGATGCAATCTCCACCTGAAGTAATCTGGCTTTAGGCCTTCCTGATTTTTGCTGTCTTCTATAACTTTGTTTCTGAGCTTTTAATGTCATGTGCAGCAAATCTCAAAGGGCTAAATCATGCTTATGGATCTGCAATGCCAGTTAGTCCATTGACTTATGCAATATCCCAAAGCAACATCCGAGAGTGCCTATAATGTAATAAAGATGTCCCTGTCTATGTCTAGATTTTAAGAAAAAAAAATATCCATGTTATTTTGTTCAGAGTTTTTCTTGGTCATTCCTGAGGTAAACCCAAGAATGTGAAGGCATCAGACTCCTAATTAACTGCAGATTTCACATGTGCCAGTGCACATGGCGATTAGAATTTACTGAATTACAATTTCCAACATCATTCTCATTAAGCATAGTAGGGGGTCCAACAATACTGGGAAGACCCCAGATCCCCCACCCAGGGGTGAAATTCAGCAGGTTCTGACAGGTTCTGGAGAACCGGTAGTGGAAATTTTGAGTAGTTCGGAGAATCGGCAAATACCACCTCTGACTGGCCCCAGAGTGGGTTGGGAATGGAGATTTTGCAATATCCTTCCCCCAGGAGTGGGGAGGGAATGGGGATTTTGCAGTATCCTTCTCCTGCCATGCCCACCGAACCGGTAGGGAAAAATTTTGAATTTCACCCCTGCCCTCACCCTTGGCAAATAACAGAGTCAGGAGACAAAGGTGTGTGGATAAATGTGGTGGTTCTTCTCCCTCAAAGATATGGAAGAAGCATGGGAACTCTGCTTGCCAATTCATAGCTGGGAAGCTATGGGACAGGGAACAAGCATGGAAGTGGAAGGAATGGACCTTGTATCCATGTGCCTTATTCTGGTCCTCTCAGGAAGACTTTTCATGTTTCTGAACTAAGCAACTTCACAGGTCTCTTCTGTATCCAAGCAACATATTTGATGGGCTCTATTGCAGTCCCTCAAATGGTGATTCACCAGCCCTTTTTACTGAGAAGCAAAGAATTCCTCATCAAGAGGGTAATGTTACTGCAGTCATTGTAACAGCCAAGATGCACGGAGGAGGCATGACTCCAGAATGTTATTCTCTTTCGGTTTTAGCTCCTAAAAATGGAATAGGATGTAATATTGCAGGGAGGAAGCTACTCTGTAGTCAGTGTGACCATCCAATAGAAGAGAAGATGTGTAGCAAACTCCATATTCACTAACACTGACAATGTTACCTAGTTGGGTAATGAAATATCTGCATGCAAGCAACCTTTTGAGAGAACCAAGAAGTCGACAGTCTAATCGACATGTAATAGTTTAGGATCTTACAAGAATTGTAAAATGTTTTTAAAACTGATTGTCTTTATTTGCATGCAAATGTAAATCAGATTCTGGAAAAGTGTGAATGTACTATGTCTTGCCTCCCTCCAGATTCAGATTCAGAGGTGGTTGAATCTTTTATTGCCTTGTAAGTTAATACAGTGCAAAATTTATGCTGGTTTTCTCCAAATGTGTTGTTGTTGCTGTTGTTGTTGTTGTTGTTGTTTATTAAATTGGCCTTTGTTTTTTCTATTTTGACTGTAGGATATTGGGAAAATTGTTGAGAATTTCCCATGGTAGTATTTTGGATCACTGTGAGATGGCACACAATGGTAATGAATGTGTTGTGGACTTCTGCTATCCATCTTCCCAATATTCTGAAAGCTCCCCAGTTGCCAACACATCAAAGTTCAATGAAGGTGTTTCCTTCTGATGATTCCCATTGATGTTATCTATCAGTGTCATTTGGTATTTAACATCAGAAGATAGCAGAGTCTGGGTGAGAGAATGGTACAATGAAAGAGAGACATTAATCTGCTATCTTGTAAATACAGACATATCCCACCTACCCGAATTTCACCCAAAAGCTTAAGAATTTGAAAAAAAGCCCACATTTTTTTCCATTGCCAAATTGAAAGAAACCTGACAGGGGGAAAAATGTGATGAGTCTTGACCTGCTTCATTTTTAAGGTGTGACAGTGTAATGTTCACAGGCACAGAGGTGATTTAAATGCTGTTTCAGTCCTGGAAGAATAATAGGATTGTCACTGTTCTCTTTCAACCAGGTAGGGTTTAGTGCTTTTAACAATGTATGGTAAACAAACATAAAGCTTTTTCTTCTACTTCATCTCCATTCTCAAAGGTCATGATCTCTTCTATCTCTTCCTGGTATACATGTATCGCAGCCAGAGCAGCAGGTCAAAAAGTTAAATGCTCCCTGGAGTTGAGCTTGACTCCTGGACATCATAGAATTACAGAGGTGGGAGAGACCATTGAGTCCAATGGCCTGGTCATTGCTAAAATTGCAAATTGCACATCTGAGATAGTGGACTTTCTGAGGTCTTTCTAAGGTTTTAATTGCAAGCAATATATATATATATATATATAAAAGTAAAGGTTTCCCCTGACCATTCATGTCAGACTCTAGGGAGTGGTGCTCAACTTCATTTCCCAGATGAGGGAGCCAGTGTTGTCCAAAGACTTTTGTAGTCATGTAGCCAGCGTGATTATACGCCAAGGTGTATAGAACACGGTTACCTTCCCACCAAAGTGGTACCTATTTATCTACTTTCATTTGCATGCTTTCAAACTGCTAGGTTGGCAGAAACTGGGGCAGGAATGGGAGCTTACCCCATCACATGGTACTTCGGTCTCAAACTGCCGACCTTTTGGTCGACAAGCCCAGCATCTTAACCCCCCGGCAACCATGCTCCCTTGCAAGATAGATAGATAGATAGATAGATAGATAGATAGATAGATAGATAGATAGATAGATAGATAGATAGATAGATAGATAGATAGATAGATAGATGATGGAGAGAGAGAGAGAGAGAGAGAGAGAGAGAGAGAGAGAGAGAGAGAGAGAGAGAGAGAGAGAGAGAGAGAGAGAGAGAGAGAGAGAGATGATGGATGGATGGATGGATAGATAGATAGATAGATAGATAGATAGATAGATAGATAGATAGATAGATAGATAGATAGATAGATAGATAGAGACAGAGACAGAGACAGAGACAGAGACAGAGACAGAGACAGAGACAGAGACAGAGATAGAGATAGAGATATATATGTACTATATGTATGTATATATATATCAGGGATGGGTTCTGGTTTTCTTTGCTGCTGGTTCGCTGAGGGATGTGCTACAGGGGGCACGTGCTGTGCACATGCGTGCATGTGCAGTACTTAAAAAAACTTCTGTGCATGCGCAAAAGCAAAAACCAAGATGGCGCCGCCTATGGCGCCGCCAAGAGAACCGGTTCAGGGGCATGGCAGGCCTGGGTCACTGCTGGTTCCAGCGACCCAGGCCGCCAAGTTACTACCGGTTCTATAGAACCAATCTGAACTGGGAGAAACCCACCTCTGGTATACGTACAACATGTACTATATAGCGATATATATATAGAGAGAGAGGACATGTTGAAAGGGGCAGGATTCTAATCCCATAGTCACCCCTGTCACGTTGACTTTGCAACACAGATACTGCAGCAAAGCAGTCATCGTCACCTCACTGAGTAGTTTCTGGCTCTGTTAGGAATGTTTTTCTAACCATCAGTCAGACTTTGAAATCTGTCTTCCTGTAACCTGCTTTCCCGTTAACCTCTATCAATTATTTTATGTCCCACACAATAGAGAACTCATCTTGACCTTCCCTGTGACATCATTCCAGGCATTTGAAGACAGCTGTTACACTCCCCCTTAGTAGTCTCTTCTGGAGGTTAAGCATTCATAATGTCTTTCTGTAGCACTTAATTCCAGTTACCTGATCACTCTTATTGACCTTTGCTGGTCCTGTTCCAATTTCTCTGAATCCTTCTTAGAGTGTGGGATCCAGAACTACAGACAGTACTTAAGATGAAATACGATTGCCTTCAATAGAAATGATACTTTAACTGACGAACCTAAAAATGAACTTGTCTTTTTATAGACACGTCATATTGCAGGGTTGTAATAGATGACAAAGGGTTTTTTTCCACCAAATATCACTAATTCAAATTCAAATTCTAATTAATTCAATTACCTTTTCTAAGATTTGCACAGATTTCCATAAATACACTGGACAACATACTTTTGTATTATGGAGACATTAAGATTTCTTGAATAGATTTACAAATAGAATTCTTGAAGATTTGGTCTGGAATCTTCCCACATATTAATATTTGACTGAAAACTCTTGTTGTTTGCTAGAGTTTCCTCTCCGCTGCCTTTAAAAAAATATATAGAAAAAACATTTGCTCTTTTCCTTTTGAACTCATCTAGTTCTCCAAGATTTCTCAGAATTAATGCACTGATATTCAGCAAGAAGATCAGCTGGTGCTAGTTCCTTAGTACCCTGGGATACTAATTCAATGGTATTCACCATGGTTTATATCAGAGGTAGGCAAAGTTGGCTCTTCTATGACTCGTGGACTTCAACTCCCAGAATTCCTGAGCTAGCATGATTGGCTCAGAAATTCTGGGAGTTGAAGTCCACGAGTCATAGAAGAGCCAACTTTGCCTACCCCTGGTTTATATCAACTCAAACTTCAGTTCCCCTCGTCCTGTTCTTAGAATACAACTTTTTTTTATAAGAGAACCTTGGTCTTTCTTTATCTGCTAGCATTTTGCCATCTTCACAGTAGAGGAATTATACCGATTATCTTATTTTCCTTTCAGTCTAAATTCATTCTAAATTCAGGTTATTTTTCACATATTTCAGCTGATTCTGAGTTTTTGCTTTCTTGACCTCATGTGCATGGTTCCTCTCCGTGCTCCTTGTTTATGACTTGATCCATTTTCCATGTCTTGTAGTATCCATTGTGCTTCTTCACTAAATCTTATGCGTTGACTTCTTCTGCAATCTCCACATCAATTTCTTCTGCTATCTCCATTTCCCCCTGTTAAAATTCTTTAGCACTGTGCTGTTAATTTCTCCTGTTGAAGTTCCTTTTCCCACCAACATCACTTGCTTTGCTTCACATTTCTCTGAATTTATAAAAGACAACTTTTTTCTAAGTCCAAGTTGACTGAACTGACTTTTAGTTTCCCGTGAAAACAAGTGATATTTGTGTAATTTTCTTGGTAACAATATGGAAGTGTTGGCCAACATCTTCTGGAATTATTATTATTTTATTTCCTGCTTTAGACCTCAGCACTGCAATATCTGGCTATTCTCCCATCAAGTTCCTAACCAGTTCCTAACATGCTTTGATGAATCATCAATACAAATGTTGGAAATGTTCTAATAGAAAAAGAACATTTAATCATATGGGGTGATCATGTAAAACACTTAAAAAGTTCTGGAAAAAAATGCACAGCACTATTTATGGGGGGGGGAGAATTAAAAACAAAGTTTGAGTTGAAAAGGTTTTTGAAAATAGAATAGAATAGAATAGAATAGAATAGAATAGAATAGAATAGAATAGAATAGAATAGAATAGAATAGCTTTATTGGCCAAGTGTGATTGGACACACGAGGAATTTGTCTTTGGTGCATATTCTCTCAGTGTACATAAAGGAAAAGATACATTTGTCAAGAATCATGAGGTACGACACTTAATGATTGTCATAGGGTTCAATCAGGAAACAATCAATATTAATATAAATCGTAAGGATACAAGCAACAAGTTACAGTCATACAGTCATAAGTGGGAGAACACATATGTATTAAAAATGTTATAATCTATGAAGATTTAAAGTGCTCCATGGCACAGGTCCAGATTACTTGATGAACCATCTCATCCTGGTAAGACAAGCCTGCCTACTCATGCTGCCAAAGGAAGCCTTCTAAGGATCCTGTTAGTCAAGGAACTCTAACTGATGGGATTCAGGAGAATAGCCTCTGTTATAGCACCAGTCCTCGGGAACATCCTGTCCAGTGGTGGGTTTCTACCAGTTCTGTCTGGTTCAGGCGAACCAGTAGCAGTGGCGGCAGGAGGCTCCGCCCACCTGCCCAGACATCATCACGGACGTTCTGCGCATGCGCAGAAGGTTCTGCGCATGCAAAGGTCATGCGTTCCCAAACTGGTAGCAAAGGTAAGTGAAACCCACTACTGATCTTGTCCCCAGGGATGAAGTTTGCCCCTATCCTCATCTCCTTCTGCAAGGACCTGAAGGCCAGGCTTTGATGGTTGGTCTGGGGACCCAAAAGGAGGTGGCTACTGGATTAATCAGCTGACCTCCACCTCCCCTCTACGCTTACTGCTCCACCTCCTCCTATCTTTTTAAATTTCTTATTATTGTATTTCCATTGTTTATTTTTATTTTTTATTTCTTTGCTATTATGTTTACTCACAGTAGCCCCACAGTGAGGTGGGCAGCAAATAAATTTAATAACTAAATGAATAAAAATATGTTGACTGTTACAAGGCAAAATCTTGCACAATATTGGGAAAGAGACATTAGCCAACAACAACAACAACAACAAAATCCACTGTGACCTGAAACCTGGAGAAACACAACAATGGAAAAATTAGCAGCATCCATTCAGAAGAGATGATTGACCAATTTAAGGAAGAATGGCATCTCTTTTTATCATATATCACATAACATGGCAAACTCAGACCGGTGCACAGATTTCAAGGGGGAAACAATTGATGTAAGGTCTGTAATCAGAAATAATTCCAAGGCTTATAAATACATCATAATTATCAATCAGAGTACCATGAGAGGGGATTAGAAATCAGGTAGTTTTCTCCAAAAAAGAAATGCTTTAGATTTTTTGTAGGGTTTTTTAAAAACCTGCCTTTATTATTTTTGATAATTAATTCAAGGTGGTGAACTTTTTTTAATAATTTATAATTTTACAATTTTTATAATTAACTCAAGGTGGCGAACTGTGTTTCATTGTTTTTTTTACAAACGTCTGCCTTTTTTCTTTTTATATCATCAGAATAATGATAAGACATTAATATCTTGTTCAAAATTGTATAGGGATTTCCAATTTTTTTTTCATTGATATGAATTAATAAATGAAATGCTGCAGCGGCCCTCAACCTTTTGGGCACCAGGGACCAGTTCCATGGAGGGAGGTTTTTCCACAGACCGGAGGGGGCATGGTTCCACATGCTGCCTGCACCCATAGATGGGGCTTCGCTTGTTTGTGTGGCCCAGTTTCTGGCAAACCGAGGACCGGTGCCAGTCCACAGACCGGGGGTTGGGGACCCGTGAAATTAATGAACTTCAAATTTCATGACAATTATATAAACTCCCTGTTTATTTACTCACATTTTATTCTTTCATCCACTTTTTTTCCTTCTCTTCTTCTGCAGTTATTTATTGTTTTTCCCCTAATGTTTTAATAATTTTTTTCTTTTTAAAGGGGGAGAAAAACAGAATTTGCTTTTGTTTTGTTGAGATTAGCCAAAGTTGCTAGGTGACACTCTTGGAAGGATGTCGAAGAAAGAGGCGATGACTTAATTCACAAATGAGTTCTACATTCCAATTGCACAGCTTCTTAAATCTGATTCAGTTGCTGAGGAAGAATCAATCTGCTTCCTGACATCTCTTGGAGAGAGCAAGTCAGTCAGTGGCATTTCTGTCTGAAACATCTTGCTGCAATCTCACCGCCTGGAACCTGCAACATCAGGATTTTTCTACCCTTGCAAGTTTCCCATTTATCTTCTAACCAGGCCTGACACTGCTTACCTTGTGAAATGTGACAAGATCATAGGCAGATCTGGTTTGGCTGCAGGCACCCCCTGGAGAAAAAAAAAATAACAAAGCAAAAACAGCCACAGGCTGAGTATAGACAAATAAAATGTGACAAAGATCAAAAGGTTTTGTTTGTGGTTTTTTTTTTCCCTTTATGAGTGGGGGGGGGGAAACGTGTGTGGGGAGCTTTCATTGGGAAGGCCCACACCTGTTTCTTCTTAACCAGCCTTACCCAGACTGTGGCCTTGTGCGTCATGTGAAGACAAGCAATTATATCAATATAATCAGAGTCAAATCCTAGGTAATTTACACATTAAAAGGGGGAAGGATGCATGGAATCAAATCAGTTTGTCTAAAGCAATTAAAGCTTTTAAGCAAAGACTGGCAGTGAATGGGGGAAGAGAAGAGAAAAGAGAAAAGAAAAGAGAAAAGAGAAAAGAGAAAAGAGAAAAGAGAAAGAGAAAGAGAAAAGAGAAAAGAGAAAAGAAGGAAGGAAGGAAGGAAGGAAGGAAGGAAGGAAGGAAGGAAGGAGGGAGGGAGGGAGGGAGGGAGGGAGGGAGGGAGGGAAGGGAAGGGAAGGGAAGGGAAGGGAAGGGAAGGAAAAAGGAAAGGAAAGGAAAGGAAAGGAAAGGAAAAAGGAAAGGATAGGAAAGATAAGGAAAGAAGGAAAGGAAAGGAAAGGAAAGGAAAGGAAAGGAAAGGAAAGGAAAGCAAAGGAAAGGAAGAAAGGAAGGAAGGAAAGGAAAGGAAAGGAAAGAAGGAAAGGAAAGGAAAGGAAAGGAAAGGAAAGGAAAGGAAAGGAAAGGAAAAGAAAGGAAAGAAGGAAAGGAAAGTTTGCCATAAATATTCTTGGCATTTTTTTTATCATTAATTCTTTTTTAAGAAGAGGGGTAAATAAATATATTTTTATTTATTTATTTTTTCAATATTGCTTATTCTGATTCTAGTGGCTCAAATATGAGGGATTTGGTTTGTGTTTCAGTTAAGGGGGCCTTCCCCCGTCCCGGTCATTTGCCTGGAAAATTCCCTATACTTTGAATAGCAGTACATAAGGCAGATATTTAACAGATGGGGTTTCCCTTTCTGCTTCAACTACATTCGAGGGCACATTTCACAAGGTAAATTTGCAATTTCCTATATTGCTTTATTAACCAGAGGATCCATTCCAGAAATAAATTATAGCCACTTGGTTTCCACGTTAATCGGTGCATATCATCTAGGCAACATGACAGTAGCAAGTGTCTTTTTGCTTATTCTAAAAAGAAAGATGCCAAAGGACTCCGTGTTGTTTTGTTCTTAAATTAGTACAAAGGCTTTTTCTCTGCACACCGACATACTGCAAGGTTGCAACGCACTCTGTAATGTGTGTGAAAAGGAACCACTCTGGGATCTTGTTAATGAGCTGAGCATGCCCTGACATGCTTCTCTTGATCTCAGGTCTTCCTTTTCTAGCGATGAGCTGAAGCTCAAATTAAGTCTTCCTGTCCTACGCAAACAAAGTTTGGGGTCACAGCTACAGTGTATGCAGGAAAGTTCTTTATCAAATAAAAATAAAGCTTGTAGCTTTTATGGCCTACATATTAGAGTCCCCCTGGTCCTCTTTATGCATTACTGGACCAGATAAAGTCCATTTTGGCCTTACTGTCAGTTATTCTATATTGGGATTTCAACAGAGGTGAGTTCCTCCTGGTTTGGACTGGTCCGCTCGAACCAGCAGCGACCCGCTGATGATGTCACGATGATGTCACGGAACTGGTTCAGTCAGTGCCGGTCCATGGGCGCCGCCATCTTTTTTTAAAAAAATTCAGATTTTTTAAAAATTTGTTTCTGGGTTTTTTTTCTTCTGCACATGTGCAGAAGCCGAGTTTCCGGCATTGTGCATGTGGTTGCCATCTTGTTTTTGGCTTTTGGGGGGGGGTTCTGGATTTTTTTGCCACTGCGCATGCACGCGGCCACGAAGCGTGGCCACGTGGCTCAGGAGGAAGCGAACCAGCAGCGAGGTAAGTTAGAACCCACCCCTGGATTACAGGATCTGAAGACAAAATCTGAAGATAATTATCAGGATGGTGTGATATCATGACAGAAAATTGGATTAATTATGGCTTCCAATTCCTATTCAACTATGAAAATTTAGTTCATACAATATACAATCAAATACATAATCCATGCCAGAAACATTAATATTTTCTTTTAGTGTTGGTTTATTGCTGAACCAAATATCATTCATTCAATAATCATGGTTAAAGAAACCATGTTTTAGTCCATAGAGTGAACCTAGTCACTATGTCTCACTCTAGCTTGTGAGATCCTTACAGCAAAGAGGAGTAAATTAATAGTAACACATACTGTAGATATCACAAACACTGTGGTTAGAATATTTTACAAGTTTTGTTCACTACAAATTCTAGAAGAATTGAATATATAGGGGGCTGCTAATCAACATATGCATTTAGGTTTAAGCACCACTAAGAATGTGACACACTTTATTTATTTATTTATTTATTTATTTGGCTTTCTTATATGCCGCCCAACTCCCGAAGGACTCAGGGCGGCGTACAGCATAGGAAAATACAAGAAACCAATAAACAAAATTTAAAAACATAATATAAAAATTAAAAATGCAATATAAAAACAACCATGCAACAACCAAGCATACCCGGGGGAGAGTTCAGTTGGAGTTAAGCTCTGCCCCCTGCCTGCAGGAAAAGCCACGTCTTAACGGCTTTTCGGAAGGCCAGCAGGGTGGGGATGGTTCGGGTCTCTGGAAGAAGTTGGTTCCAGAGCGCGGGGCCTGCCACAGAGAAGGCCCTCCCCCTAGGACCCGCCAGCCGGCATTGCTTAGCCGATGGGACCTGGAGGAGGCCAACTCTGTGGGCCCTAACCGGTCGAAGGGAAGTATGAGGCAGAATGCGGTCCCGGAGATAACCCGGCCCTAAGCCATGAAGGGCTTTAAAGATGGTGATCAACACCTTGAATTGGACCCGGAGACAAATGGGTAACCAATGCAGCTGGCGGAGTAAAGGTGTCACGTGGGTGTACCTTGGTACACCCACCACAGCACGCGCAGCCGCATTTTGTACCAGTTGGAGTCTCCGGATACTCTTCAAGGGTAGCCCCATGTAGAGCGCATTGCAGTAGTCCAAACGGGAGGTGACAAGGGCGTGAGTGACCATGAGTAGAGCCTCCTTCTCCAAGTATGGCCGCAACTGGTGCACAAGGCGAACCTGTGCAAAGGCCCCCCTAGCCACAGCAGTAAGATGATGCTCCAATTTTAGCTGTGGATCTAGGAGGACCCCCAAGTTGCGGACCTGGTCCGAGGGAATCAGTTTCGTTCCCTCTAAAACCAAGGAGGGACAGTTGTCGTAGTCCTTAGGAGGCAATACCCAAAGCCACTCAGTCTTGTCGGGGTTGAGTCTGAGTCTGTTCCTCCCCATCCAGATCCTAACGTTGTCCAGGCACCGGCACATTACATCAACTGCCACACTGAAGTCAGACGGGGTGGTGATGTACAGCTGGGTGTCATCAGCGTACTGGTGGTAATGCACCCCATGTCTGCGGATGATCTCACCCAGCGGTTTCATGTAAATGTTAAATAGGATGGGCGAGAGAACCGACCCCTGAGGCACCCCGCATAACAGGGGCCTAGGGGAGGATCTCTGCCCTCCTGTTAACACCGACTGCATCCTATCGGCGAGATAAGAGGAGAACCACCGTAAAACGGTGCCTCCCACTCCCAACTCACCGAGACGATGCAGAAGGATACCATGGTCGATGGTATCGAAAGCCGCTGAGAGGTCAAGTAGCACCAGGATAGAGGAGTTTCCCCCATCCCGGGCCCGCCAGAGATCATCTATCAGAGCGACCAAGGAAGTTTCTGTACTGTACCCGCGCCTGAAACCCGACTGATAGGCATCTAGATGCTCTGTTTCATCCAGAAGTCGCAGAAGTTGAGTAGCCACCACCTTCTCCACAACTTTCCCTAAAAAAGGTAAGTTGGAGACCGGACGATAGTTCTTCAAATCAGCTGGATCCAGGGAAGGCTTCTTCAGGAGGGGTCTCACCACCGCAGTTTTTAACGACTGCGGTACGGATCCCTCCCCCAAAGAAGCGATGACCACCGCCCGGATCCAGCCACGTGTCACCTCCCTGCTGGCCGAGACCAACCAGGAGGGGCACGGGTCCAATAAACAGGTGGAGGCCCCCATCGCCCCCACGGCTCTGTCCACATCATCAGGAGAAACAGGCCCAAACTCCTCCCACAACGGTGGACTAAGACTTGCCCCAGTCAACTCCATGGACTCTGCCCAGCCAGAGTCCAGGTTCGACCGGATCCGAGCGACTTTATCCGACAGAAACTCTGCAAATTCCTCAGCTCTACCTTGCAAGTGTTCCTCGCTCCCCCCTTTAGCAAGGAGGGAGCGAGTCACCCTAAACAAGGCGGCTGGGCGAGAATCTGCGGACGCAATAAGAGCAGAAAAATGGGATCGTTTTGCCGCCCTTATCGCCACTAAATAAGATCTGATGTAAATTCTTAATAGTGTTCGATCGGATTCGGTCTTGCTGGACCTCCAGCGGCGCTCCAGACGTCTCTTCTGGCGTTTCATCTCCCGGAGCTCCTCGGTGAACCAGGGAGCTTTCCGGGATCCACTGCCACGGAGAGGTCGCTTAGGCGCAATTCGGTCTAACGCCCCTGATGCTGCGATGTTCCAAGCAGCCACCAGGGAGTCAGCCGAACTGTGTACCAGGGTTTCAGGTATCTCCCCAAGTTCCCTCTGGAATCCGTCTGGCTCCATCAGGCGCCTGGGGCGGAACCACCTAGTCGGTCCCGCCTCCCTGCGGGGGAGGAGTGGGGCAGCGAAATCCAACCTCAGTAGGAAATGATCTGACCATGACAGAGGGGTGATGACTATGTCCCTTATCTTCAGATCGTCTCTCCACTGCCCCGAGAGAAACACTAGGTCGAGCGTGTGACCGCCCTCATGAGTCGGACCCTGGATTACTTGGGTCAGGTCCATGGTTTAGATCATATTTGTACCCTAATTTCTCCTGCATTGCTTCAGAAATTTTCCCTATAGGGGAATGTCTTCATTTCTTCATCCTCATTAAGGATAACTACTTAACCATTCCTTTTGAGAGAAAAATTAATTGTTACCACCTTCTTCTCCCAATGTAAAAAAAACCACATAATTTATTTCTTTTAATTCATGCTCAGCTTTGCTTCCATCTTCTACTCAAATGAATCTATTTATTAATATACCAATGACACTTCAGTAAACCCTAAAGCTGTTCAGTTAGCCAGTGTTCTGAGAAATCCTTTTCTATATTGAACCGATATAAATCATTATTATTGCTTCCACAGTAGCACAAGCAGAGAATACTTTCTTACTTCCGCGAACTCTTCTTTGTTAATTTTAAGAGTGAATATATGTTGTTAGTTTACACTGTTGATGTTAATTAGGTATGGATACTTTGGTGCCAAATAAGTTTCCAAAAGTTGTTTTCCTATAAAGTAAGTGAATCTGTAGAGTTAAAAGATATAATGCTGCGTACATGCATAGTCCATCCTAAAGCTAATATCCCCTATGCTGATAAAAATGATAGGAATTAAGAAGGCCCTTCCTTTATTACAAAAAAGAGTTCTGTGTACTTAGCTGGTTTCCTTTCCATGTGAGAAATAAGCTGATTAATAGCTGTTTTCAGAAGAAAACAATATATATCTGTAATGGTTCTACCAAAGTTTTCTCCAGCTATCCCAGATTACTTGTCCTTCAACTCCTGAAATTCTCAACAAGCATATCTGAAAAATGCCAGATCAAAGGATGCTTTCTTTAACAACTGTAACAGAGACACCAGTGCTTTTATTTCTGCCAATTGATGCTCAAAATTGCCCACATACAATTCAAGATGCTGGTTGTTGTTCAAATTCTATCTTGTGGGGGAGAAAAGAATGAAATCGGGTCACAATTCTCCTGAACTCTCATCTGTTTATTTGGTCTATATCCCTCTATTTATAGAAAAATGGCACATATATATATAGCTATGTAGAATTATCCTCATATCCAATGATAGGATAATTTTAAAAAAGGTTGTATGTGTGCATGGCATGTGTGGCTAGGGGATATCATTATCCAAGCAGGTTGGATTAATTTATGAATGCAGATGGATAGCTGCTGGAATAAATTCTACATTCAGTTAAATTCACTGATAAAATCCACTGCTTATACAACTTACATGTCCAAGGAATTTTATTAGGAAGCTTTTATCCCTTAGTCTTTTCCATCTGATCAGATGGACAGGCAAGTTTCTGCTTAATATATCTTTTGGCCAAGAGGTGAGACCAATGCAGAACCTTCCCAGATACCTGTGGAAATTCATCTGGGGAAAAGCGCTGCTAGCCCATTTCTTTAGAGAATTGCAAGGGTGATAAAGCTTTGGAAATTTTGAGATGCTATAAATCATCATTTGTGGTACTCTCACTATTATTATATCATTTAATACAACTTTTCTATTGCATGATGTGTTGAAAGTTATTGTTATGTATATAACTTTGATAGCAAAGTTAGGCCAGAGAAAGCAGAAGTAAAACAGATGTATTACTAATATGCTGCTGTGTCAATATTCTTTAAAAAAAAACACCAGTCCAGAGACCACTGTCTTCTTGGGCAACAGCTTATTGCCCAATTATTTCATTCCCAAGAAGTCCCTAAGGATATTTCACTTTCAAGAACCATAAGATTGAGAACCTATCCTATAATTCACTACTTTTCTATAATATAAGACACCACCCCCAATCCATCTTTTGAAAATCTGATCTAAAACAGGTTTCTAACATTTTCAAGAACCAAAAAGCTATGCCAGTTCTTCAGCACTTGATGTCCATCTCACTACCTCCAGTCATTAAGATGATATCAGATAGCATCATGTTTCATCCCATACAATGGACACATCTACAACTGATACAATGGCATATACAATTGACCCGACTAGATAAGAAGTCCAATGAAAATACCTGCTTTTAGCCAACTCTCAGTCAGCTCTAACTGTACTTTGACACTTCTGCAGCGAAGGTGAACCAGCAGGTAATTTCAGCCCATATCTCCATCAGCACAGATATCTTTGTGTTTGATTACTGAGAATGGACAGTTTTAAATTAACTTTGTTAACATCAAACTCCAGAAGCAGGTGGGAAAACCCATCCAATGACTTCTACATATCTCTTCGCTGACTGTATATCCCTTGGCATTCCCAGATTATTAGAAACTATTTCACTGGCACATAGATATTCCGAAAACCAAGTGTGCGACACAGTAGGTTTTAGTTACTCTTGGAAATATTTTCTGTATGCATGAGGAAATTCCCAGAATGGACACATTACATGAGTGGTTTCTAATCTGGGGAATGGGGGGCGGAAAGGAGATGTATTAAAATACGGTGAAATTACAAATGCAATATCGCTTCACCATATTAATTAATCCTGAATGACTGCAGAATTTTTATATAAGTACATATGACACACCTAGCATGCTAAATTAATTATTATCAGAAAACTATTGCAATCAATACTGTATGAATACATAATGATAAACAACGTAAAATAAAGAGCTATTGCAAAAACAATAAAAATGTAATCATTGTCAAAATTAGAGCATACTACTAAGAAAAAAAAAACCCTTACCCATTACGCTGAGGGTGGTTATGAAATTTACAAGAAGATTCTATGTAATTTTATCAATAGCAATAGCAATAGCACTTTTCTTATATACCGCTTCATAGTGCTTTACAGCACTCTCTAAGCGGTTTACAGAGTTCAGCATATTGCCCCCAACAATCTGGGTCCTCATTTTACCGACCTCGGAAGGATGGAAGGCTGAGTCAACCTTGAGCCTAGTGAGATTTGAACAGCTGAACTGTTGAACTGTTGAACTAGCAGTCAGCCTGCAATGGCTGCATTTAACCACTGCACCACTTCAGCTCTTAAAGTAAATTTCAGCTCAGAAGTAAATTTCCCAGAGTTTAATAGAGGTATTTGCAATATATTGAAGCCACTTTGCCTTAAAGGATCCTTGGTCATTACTCCAAGACCTTAATATTTCTGTTACCTCTCACATCTAGAATCAAGAAGTACTTTAATAAAGTTTAGTTTCCCCATCTATGCATACAGTGGCATGGATTTTTCCAACTACTGACTTACAACTATGTGTTTGTGTGTCATCCCAAAACAAATGTTTCTCTTGAGGGATGGAAGGCAATCTGAACATGCTCTCTTGGTAATGCATTCCTGTTTTACCATGTGCAAATTTTCACTTGCTAATGTAGTGATTGGCTACTAATCCTGCCTGGATGGATCCAAGCCCCCGGGTTTAGCCAAAGATTTCCCATTGGCAAGGAGAGGAGATCTACAGATCAGCTTTGTATAAAGGAGCACTCCTCAACGAGGCACTGAGGCCAATAAACGCACACGCAAATAGCTTCCATTGAAAATAATTATACTTGAGGAGAAGTGATATGAGAGCCCCAGGGTGGCTGGCCCGTGATAGATATGTTATGCTAGCAACTGATTCATTACATCAACTGATTAATAAACAACGGGCAAGATGGGCTGTGAGTGATGCAATCAATACAAGCAGAAGACAGATGCCAGAGTGAGTAGCTTAGGGAAGGAGCTAGTGACAAACTTCAACAAAAAGTATTAAGCTGATAGGGGCAAACCTGAAATCCCAGCATAATGGGCTATGAAAGGCATCCATTTTATTTGTTTAGTTTTATTTACTTCATTGTTCTGCTACCCAAGCCCAGGGGCTCTTAGTAGCTAACAATCTATAAGCAGTTAAATACAGCCACAAAAAAGAAACAACAATCACAAATACACACACACACACACACACACACACACACACACACACACACACACACACACACACCAAAAACCAGGCACAATAAAGGTATCCCAAAGATGCTTTTCCAAAAGACAATTGGACACAATTGGACTTTCTTGGGCTTTTTCTTTTTCTTTGAAAATGTTTCGCTTCTCGTCTTAGAAGCATTGTCAGTTCTTCGGAAGCTTCTTGGATGAGAAGCTAAATGTTTTCAAAGGAAAAAAAAAACAAGAAAACCCTGTTGCCTTTTGGAAAAGCACCTTTGGAACAACCATGTCCTGAATGATTGAGAATCTCCATAGCCACAATAAAGGTGTGATAGACAGAACAGATAAAGGATAGCTTTCCTTTAAAAAAAAACTTTAAAAAAAAACAGTTTTTCTGAGGAAAAACTGTTTCTGAGGGAAGTAAGTCCCAAAGTATTGGACAAATATTTAAAAACACCTCCTTCCAAAGCTCCATCAGAGGGCAACTGCAAAAGGGACCGGATGGAACATGGAAGAAGTTGGCCCTGTTTGAATTGGTCAGATTGATAGACTAATATGGGACAAAGTCATCATCCAGATAACTAGGTTTGAACCATGTAGAGCTGCTATTATTATTATTATTATTATTATTATTATTATTATTATTATTATTATTATTATTATTATTATTATTATTATTATTATTATTATTATTATTATTATTATTATTGTTGTTGTTGTTGTTGTTGTTGTTATTGTTATTGTTATTGTTATTGTTATAATATTATGTCAAACATGTACAAGGTAACAGGTATAGTATAAATATAAATATGAACATAGTAAATGGGTTACAAAAAAAATGGAGACAGTAGGACAGGGAGGGCAGGCACGCTGGTGCACTTATGCACGCCCCTTATAGACCTCTTAGGAATGGGGTGAGTAGACAGTCTAAGATTAAAGTTATAGGGGTTTGGGGATGAAATCACAGAGTCAGGTAGTGCATTCCAGGCATTGACCACTCTGTTACTGAAGTCGTATTTTCTGCAATCAAATTTGAAGCGGTCTTGCTCCAAATAGCAGGACAAGAGTTGAGACCGTTGGAGATGGCCTGGGCGCAGTGGTTTACCAGGGCGTCTTTCGTGTCTTGCTGTGCTCTTAGTGTACCACATCGCTTGCAGAGACCACCTTCATGACCGTTGACCTATTCTATTTCATCCACTCAGTCTGCCGGAATCTGACTTCACATGCTCGGGATATACAAGTCCCTATCTCACCGAAGGTCAATGACCCAAAGGCTACTCTCAACCTGGTTTGGCCAGCCTGTTGAAGCTGTTGCCTGGGGTGTGGCCACTGCGCATGCTACAGCTGCTAGGAGCCACAGGTGAGAGCTGAATGACAGGTGGGGACCAAAGGTGAATGAGCTGCCCTAACAGCTGCCCTAGAATGAGCTGCCGTAAAAGGACAAGACATGCCCCTACACCAGAGGTGCTACCCCTCCCTGAGCACCCCATACACCCCACACCATTGTAAGCAGAGAATGCAAAACCATTCATAATCAAATGTGGAATTTATCTGGAGTTACCTCAGCAAACCCATCCAGATCTTGACAGCTTCCAAGCACTAGGCCGGTACTTCTATTGCATCACCTATTTGGCTCAGGGCCGAGAGGTATAGCAGGGTTATCATCAGCATGCAGGGGACACTAGACCCTGGTGCCAATAATAGATAACCTCCCTCAGTAGTTTCATGGAGATATTAAAGAGAACTGAGGCAATGAGAGAGCCCCTGAGTTACTGTCTGGAGGAATGGCCTTCAGACCAAGGTCTCCTCTCCCTTCAACTAAACTTCCTTTTAGAAAGGAGAAGAAACGTTGCAGAACGGTGGCCCACCTCTCCAATCCCTTGGACATAGATTTTATGTACTTAAATTAAATACATTTAAGGGAGAGGGGAGTTTGTCACACTTATGACCACCTCCTGTTTGGACTTCTGAAATATGGGGCTATTGTGCCCTATTCCTTGCAATTTCTGGAAGAATACAGATCCAGGAAATAGCTTTATAACAATAAGCATCTGATTATTACCACAACAGCCTACAAAGATAAATGAATCTAGGGCGTACAGGGGTCTTAATGCAGCCCTGGATCTTCAACCTTTATGTTCCTGCCCCAGACCACTCCTCAAAATGTAGCAGCTGGCTGGGTAGCTTATGTGCCTGTAACCAGGTTAGTGTATTTCCTTTGACTTTCTTTATTCAGCTCCATGGAGAGCAAACTGTTAAGATCCCCCCAGGGCTGTCAGGCTCCCTTGTTGCTCAGGGAGCGTCACAAAAAAAGCCCATTTGTTCACCCTTCTCTTCTTTCTCTGCCTGCGATGACAGAGTGGAGGTGAGTTTGACTGTGCATTTCAGCAATTTTGTTCCATCCTCAGCAAGAACGATCTGCCTGAGAGCTTTGGAGGAGAAGCAAACCTACCTTATTGAACATAATCGCTCCCCAGACGAAAGTGGGTAGCTTGAGAGCTCAAGGTGGCAAGAGGTCAGCCCTTGTGTTCGGATGCTCAAATTAGCAGCTGAACCGGCAATGATTTCTGCCCACTTGTGCTAGAGCTTCCCTTGCCAGCACATGGCCCAGTGGTGTTGTGAGCAAAACACAAGCAACAGCCGGGGATGGTGTGTGTGTGTGTGTGTGTGTGTGTGTGTGTGTGTGTGTGTGTAATGTGTGTCTCTTGAACCGCCTCATTTTGGAACTTGCAGCAGGAAACAGGGAAGGTATCAACATGGAGCAGATGTGCCAGGAGCAATCAATGCTCTGTCTCATGATTACAATGGGATCTCCCTGGGGCCATGCATTGCCATTCAGGCACCAACAGGCAACCACACACAGAAGTAAAAGATGGGCAACTATGTTTAGTGATCATAATGCATCACGTTATTTTCACCAGACTTGCTGTGTGGGTAGAGGAAAGGAACACTCATTGATGCTAATCAGGCCCAACCAGCACAGCTAAATAAGAAAAGGGGATGTGTGTGTGTTGTTGTTTTTAGCTCTCAGAGCAGCAAGCATTATAAAAGTTTGCTTTTTAAAGTTCTGGAAAGCAACCATTCTTTCTCTAGAACTTTTGTAAGCTCTGGCTGAGCACTCCTGTCACGCAGAACAAGATGAAACCTTTTCCAATGTTGACTAAATAAGCCATTATTATCTTCCTCACTGAAAACGGCGTATGGTTCCCCCCACCCTTTTCAAAAATTCATTTATCAATAACTAGGTATAGCCAGTTACTCACCAGTATTGATCACAATATCTATAAGAGTTGCAAAGTACCTTTGCTCAAGGTCACCGTAAGGTCAAATTATGATCAATATGAATTGACTGCCTGCAAATAAATTTAAATAGCTGACATAATTGCCAGAGGTGCCCATTTGAAATTAAGGTGGACCACTTCAAAGAGAGGGGAGAAGTTTTATACAGTTTAGAGCAGCATGCTGGAACAGCCTTGCACAGACATCTGCCATTTTTAAAAGGCACCATAAAATCATATTTGCTGCAGTGACAAATAATTGAATGAATAACGATAAATTTTCTGTTTCCCCCCCAAAAATAGTAATTCAGATAAATAGCGCCATCATTGAAGGGTGGGTTGTTGTTGTTTTGAGAATCTGAGTAGAAATGCAGCAAAGTCTTCATGGTGTAGGCTGAAAGTGTTGGACTAGAAGGAGAAAAGACCTGGATTCAAATTCATCCTTAATCATGGAAAGTGGCTGGGTCATTTTGGCCCATCAGCCAGCCAGTCTTTCATAACCTAATCCACCTTCCAGATCAGAGGTGGGTTCCTACCGGTTCTAACCAGTTCTATAGAACTGTTAGTAAACTGGTGGTGACGTCATGGAGCCGGTTCTGTCGGTGCTGGTCCATGGCTGCCGCCATCTTGTTTTTGGCTTCTGTGCATGTGCAGAAGCTGTTTTTTGGTTCTGTGCATGCGCAGAAGCCTAGTTTTCGGCATTGCGCATGCTCGCACCCGCGCAGCACGACCCCGCGGCACGCAATGCGCATGCAGCCACGGAGCACGGGAGGAAGCAAACCGGCGGTGAGGTAAGTTAGAACCTACCCCTGTTCCAGATTATTGTAGGGATAACAAAATGTTATGTATGGTGCCTTTTGCTCCTGGGGGGAAAGATGGAATATAAATATAACAAGTTAAAACAAAGTAAAAGCAACACAAAGCAAACTGTATTTACCAGGCTGTTTTACAATAACTAAATCTAGCGGGAAAGCTATAAGTGTAAACATTTTTCCCTTTTTTCTTTTTCTTCTCCATATTTCTCAGTGGCAGAGATGCATGGAATCTGTCTGCTGTGTTTGTAGATTTCTCATTGTTCTGATTCAATCATTGCCATGATTTGATTGATTCATTATGTGCCATCAAGTCGATGTCAACCCTTGGCAAGAACACAGATAGAATTTCTCCAGGAGGACCATATCCCAATTTGTTCCTTCAGCTCTTCCAACGATGCACCTATTTCCATTGAAACTGAATCCATCTGCCTTGAAGCTGGTTGTCCTCTTCTTCTCTTTGCCAGCAATAGAGCTCTGTTCAGAGAATTGGATCTTTGCATAATGTGTCCAAAGTAGGATAACTGGAGGCTGCTCATTTGGGCCTTGAGTAAGAACCCTGGGTTGATTTGTTTAAGAATCCATATATTTATTTTCTTGGCTTTCCATGGTATTCTCAGGAGTCTTCTCTAACACCAAAGTTCAAAAGTAGCAGTGTTCTTCAAAGTCCAAGAAATTGCCATGACAAGCTGTTTTTTTTAACCTTCTAGATTGAGCCATATTGCAAAGGTAAACAAAGTTGTCCTAGCATTTCATGCTGCAGAAGTAATAAAGCTAAGTGGAACTGGGATTGAATTGGAGACCAGAACAATGTCTAAGCTGGATAGGCACAGTTACAAAAAAAATTTTTTTTTAATTAACTAGCTTTAGCTACATGGAAAAAGAAAAAAAAATAATTAGTGGCATTGTCCTTTTTTTAATAAAAAAAACTTCTACAGTTTTATAATCTTCGGATTTGTCCCTTGTGCATCTCCCTGGCCTGTCTCAATCTATCCATGTAAAACTATAATTTTTACGAAAACAATGCAAACGCAATCAGTAGGTCCAGTCCTGTCCAATCAGTAACAATTTCTATAAAAAGGGACTTGCAGGTGAAGGGAAATTATATGTTTGCACCATTCACTTGAACATTTGAAAAAATGTTCCACGTCTTGGACTCAGTGGTATTGGTGGAATGGATGAGTGGTTATCATAAAATATCATAAAATTATGATATTTTAATGTTGTAAGCCAGGGGTCCCCAACCCCCGGTCTGTGGACCAGCACTGGGCCACAGCATACCAGAAGCCAGGCCACACAAAAAAGTGAAACCCCATCTGTGGGATGCAGATAAGCATGCAAAACCACACCCCCTTGGTCCATGGAAAAACCTCTCTCCATGGAACTAGTCCCTGGTACCCAAAAGGTTGGGGACCACTGCTGTAAGCTGCCTGGAGTCATCATGTGTCAGGCGGTATAAATTTGTTTAATTAATAAATAAATAAGATGTTCCCCAACATAATATAAAGTAGGCATGAGGCCCAATTCTTTCAAGAGGCACTGAGCAAATTGATTTGGACATAGCATATAAAAGGTGACCTGCACATGTTAAGTTTTCTTGATTTTGCTTAACACAGTTCTACTACGATAATATATTTATACCAATGTCCTGAAGCTCAGTCTGATTAGATCCCAATTCTTTTGCACCTATAGTATACACTGAATCCACATCATAATTTTGAAAAAAAAAATTGAAAAAAAAAGTTTAGTACAGATTAGTGTTAAGAATAAATTGCACACATTTATACATTTTGAGATCATTTTGATTTTCCTCTAGAAATTGACTTGAAGCTCTTAAATTGTCTATTCACTGATGACCTATTTTGGTGGATAAGACAGTCCGGTGTAGTGGCTAAGGTGTTAACCTACAAACCAGGAGACAGTGAGTTCTGGTCCCACCTTAATATAAAAACTGGCTGGTGACTTTGGGCCAGTCACTCTCTCTCTCAGCCCAACTCATCTCATAGGATTGTTGTCGGGTAAATAATTTAATTTAATTTAATTTAATGGATTTGTATGCCGCCCAACTCCCTAGGGACTCTGGGCGGCTCACAGCATATTCGGATCCATTACAACAATATAAAATACCATAAAATACAATAATTAAAAACATACAAAAGTTAAAAGAGTATCTCATATTCAAAAAAGAAAAAGAAAAAGAAAAAGAAAGAGTATTAAGTATCTTCACTGCCTTATAAAAGAGGGATAAAACTCTAATACATAAATAAAGCAGATAAATTAGTATGTAGATTATAATTCCGGCTTTCTAGTGAGCAAGGCCAGTCTTACAGTGAGGCAGAGTGAGGCAGATATAAGGTAACATCAATGCCATTCAAGGGTATTTCTTTTAACATCCCCAACTATTGCTATCTCTGGCAGTGGAAAACTGTGTATGACACACTGATTGTCTAAATTAACTCACTGCCTCACTTTTGAATATGGAAGAAAGAAGGAGCATAGATATAAAATTAGAAAATTGCCCATCTAGTCTGGTCATTCCTCATTTAATAAATTTAAACAGCCCTCTGAAAGCCTTGTATAACAATACCCACAGGGATAAAAAATATAAAGCGGAGCTAGTTGTAGAAAGTAAACACCTTTATAACAACTTGCACAGTTCAAACAACAGTCTCACACTTTAAGTGTATGAAGAAGAAAAAGCAAAACATGGTTTACTCTCTACTCACCTGACATTTAGGTATCTGAGTTAAAAGGGATTATGGTAGCAAGCAGGACAAACATTCAAATTCAATAGCACACAAAGAAGAGCTATTGCTGTCTTAAAAGGCATTTTCCAAAGCAGAAAAGATATGCAATTCATATCTTAATAATTTTCATAGAGGCCGGGCTGAATTACCCTATGCAGAGAAGTTAGGTAAGCTGAATGTAGTATACTAGCAAGATCTAACATGAGCTGACCACTCGCTTGGGTTTATTATTTTTTTCCATCCTCCCATAAAGCAAAAAGTTTTACTATCCTAAGTGATGCTGGGGGAAAGAAGAGTGGAGAGGAGGAGAAATATCCCTACTATTCTGACAGCCTCACTTTCATCTTTTTACCCAGGTATTCAACTTTTGTGGAACGGGACAAATGCATATAAAAACAAGGCTTGGGATTTTCTCCCGAGAAATCTTCAGAGCGAGCGAGTGAGCCTCCACCTTAAATGCATTTCATCAGACAGCAGCACAGAAGCCAAGGTGGTCAATGCAATTAAATTCAAAACCTGAATGTATTGAACTTTTCTGCAATTATACATGGGTCATCTCTGGACAATATGTTGGCCATCTGCTAGCATCTGTGCTGTTCCCTCTAATAGAGTTCCTGCTGTGGCTCCAGGCCATGAGAGGCAGCACGAAGCGGGTCACATATTGTGTCTTTCAGCCATATTTAGGTCACAGGGTGTTCAGCTCCCCCCTCCCCACTTTTTTTCCTTCTCTTTTTTTTGGGGGGGGGGATGGAGGGCAGGCAAGACCATTCTAGCTTTTCACAAAGGCAAAGAAAAGGCATAACACTTTTAACTCAGGTATTTAGGATCCACGTGAGGTAAACAACTCCCTTTGCTGTCCAATGAGCCTCTCTGAGGGCAAGAGAGTGAATTGCTTAGTTTCTTTCTTTCTTTCTTTTAAATGATTCCTGCAGAAATGTTAAGAGCCACAAATGCTGTATTCTCGTCACCATCTCTTGTGTTGGGCAAAAGGAGAGAGCTTCTCCCAGCTCATATTCCCCGACTGAGACCTTAAGTGACTTGATGGGGGAAAATAGAGAGGATGTGACACCCTTTTGATGCTTTTACTCAATCTTTGGCACAACGTTTTGAAGGGGAAAAAAATACATGCACTCAAATTTAAAAGTTTTTATAATATTTCAGGCAGAGGTAGAATTCCTTTTTTAAAAAACTGGGCTGAAATCTTGGAAGATTACACTTCTGGAAAAGTAGAATTGTGTTTATTCCCATTAAAATGCTAACATACCTAATTTCACATTTCCAAACATAGCAAATGGAACTCTTATTATCCTTCAAAATGAAGGATAATAATTCTCCAAATTTTATAAGCAACTAGTGTGTGTGTGTGTGTGTGTGTGTGTGTGTGTGTGTGTGTGTGTGTGTGTGTGTGTGTGTGTGTGTATGCACACATACCCATACCCATACCCAGATGGGCTGTCTTTGACTTACGGCCATAATTTAACCAGGAATTACAGTTGTAAGTCATGCCAGTTATTAGGCAGAACATCACGTGACCAACCCGATTTTACGACAGTTTTTTACAGTGGTCATTAATTGAATGCGACAATCATTAAGTAAACCCATTGTTTGCAATGAATGTTTTTTGTCAGAAACCAGAAGTAAACACTGGTTTTCAGCAAAAAAATAATAATAAATCACAGTAACATCACCATGGGATGCTGCAAATGGCTGTAAGTGGAAGCTAGTTGCTGAGTATCTAAAACACAATCACATAAGTGTGGAGTGGGGGAGACAGCCAGCAAATGTTTGAATCTGGGTCATAAGTTCCTGTTTTGGAAGCCATTTGGTCACTAAGTGACTGGTTGCTAAGTGTTAGAACCCTGTTCAAACGATTGGGTGTGTTAATATATGATTAAGCCACAAATCATTGTTATGTGTATATTGCTTTAAATGCATTGTGGATGATTACTATATAAGTAAGCAAGAGAGCATGCTCAATATGGCTAGTGGTTCAGTATGGTTGGTGGTTTAGTGTGGTGAGTGGTATTTGACGGTGTGTTCCGGATTGAAGACTCTTTGCTGATTTATTGATGAGTAGATTACTTTATGACTGTGTGGAATTCCTATGAAGAGAAGAGTAACTATCTGTGATAGTATAGAATTAAGTGATAGCTGTAATCTTTGCTTGTGAGTTAAAACAAAGATAGGCAAGAAGAAGAAACTTCGCATTGACTGAATAACTGTGTATGACTTGGACTTCCTATTTAACTTTGCTACTATTCAAGTAAAAACTACTTTGTACATACTAAAGATATTCTGTTTATTGACTGAATAGCATTCATATCAAACTGCAACACCATTACTACAACACATTTCGCTGTGTATGTGCTTAACAGCACAATAACTCCTTAACACTAAGCAAGGATTACATAAAGAGGATATGTCTGCATATATATGCACTGCAGGCAAAGTGCCATGGCAAGACAAGACCCTACATGGAATCTACCATCAAAAGAGTTGGTAGACATTGGGATATCCTGTTGGTGGCTGGAAAGGACTGGACTAAAAGGCAGCACTGAGACACAGATTATAGCAGCAGAAGAACAGGCACTAAGCACCACAGCCATAGAAGCAGGAATCTCCACATTAGACAGGGCCCAAGGCGCAGACTTTGCAGGGAGGTCTCAGAGACAGCCCAACACATAGTGTCAGGGTATAAGATGTGGGCAGGAACAGCATATACTGAACACCATAGTCATGTGCTGCCATTGTGTATAGGGACATCTGTACAGTGTATGGTCTAGACCAGGGGTGTCAAACTCACATTGTCGTCGTGGCATCACGTGATGTATCGGGACTTTTTTCCCCTTCGCTAAACCGGGCATGGACATGGCCAGCACGCGACACATCCGGCCCGTGGGCTGCGAGTTTGACAACCCTGGTCTAGACCTTCCCAAGTCCAGTTGGGAAATTCCACAGAAAGTCATTGAAGAATAATAAAGCTAAGATCCTGTGGAACTTTCAGATCCAGACAGACAGACAGTTGCCAACCAATCAAGCAGACATCGTGATAGTAGACAAGGACTAGAAGACAGTGGTGACAAGTGACAGCAACAACAGGAAGAAGGGGTACAAGAGGCTGTAGAAGTGCCAGGGCCTAAAATATGAATTAGAAAGAATGTGGAAAGTAAAGGCCAAAGTGGTCTTGGTGGTGGTAGAACCAGAGGTGAAAATCCAAAACTTTCCCTACCGGTTCTGTGGGCATGGCTTGGTGAGCGTGGCAAGGGAAGGATACTGCAAAATCCCCATCCCCCCCCCACTCCTGGGAAAAGGATATTGCAAAATCCCCATTCCCCCCCCCCACTCCTGGGGGAAGGATATTGCAAAATCTCCATTCCCAACCCACTCTGGGGACAGCCAGAGGTGGTATTTGCCGGTTCTCCGAACTACTCAAAATTTCCGCTACCAGTTCTCCAAACTACTGAAAATTTCCGCTACCGGTTCTCCAGAACCTGTCAGAATCTGCTGAATTTCACCCTGGGTAGAACCACTTAGGGCTGTGACTAAGAGCTTTCTGTCCAGAAAAGTCCAGTGCTAGGAACAGCTAAGATCCTGTGCAGAACCCTTAAATTCTCAGGCCTCTAGTAGAGGACATGGGATTGAGGAAGAGACAGACCACCCAGAAGAGAGAGGGAGGGAGGGAGGGAGGAAGGGAGGGAGGGAGGGAGGGAGGGAGGGAGAGAATAGGATTTTTAAAATAAAAGTATATTAAAGTCTGTATTCATAAAATATGAGTGACAGATTGGTGAAGGGGATAAAAGCATTGAACTAGCTTTCAGCTGAGTTCTAGCTCTGGCTTAGGGAAAAAACCAGCTGGTGGACCTTGGGCCATTCACTCCCTGTCACCCAAGGAAGGAGGCAATGGCAAATCAAGTCCAAAAAATCTTGCCAAGAAAAATGCAGGGACCCAATTCCAGGCATGTGGTTGCCAGGAGTCCAGGTAGCAACCAGAAAGGGGGGGGGGGAAACGTACAAAAAGGTACCATATTTTTCGGAGTATAAGACACACCGGAGTATAAGACGCACCTTAGTTTTTGGGGAGGAAAATAGGGGAAAACAATCTGCCTACCAGGTATTCATCTGGCTAGCATCCTTAGTCTGGTCAGCTTCAGCACATTATTTTATCTCCTGGTTAGGACTTAAAAAAAACCTTCTTCTGAGAGAGTAACAATGAAAGAGTCTGCAAGCCAGTAAGAGCTGGGAAGATTGTTAGCACCTGGTTAGGGCTAGAAAAAAAACTTATTCGGAGCAAGTAGAGCAATGAAAAAAAATTCTGCAAAGACTTAGGGCAGGAAAAACATTCTTTGGAGAGAGTAACAATGAAAAAGCCTGCAAGGTAAGAGCTGGGAAGATCTGTTAGCACCTAGTTAGGGCTAGAAAAAAAGCTACATTCGAAGTATAAGACGCACCCAAATTTTCAGCCACTTTTAGGGAGGAAAAAGGTGTGTCTTATACTCCGAAAAATACGGTATATCTTGAAATTGCAAACTTGCAAAGCAAAAATGTCTTTCTACAAAGATGCACACAAGTGTTTGTGTCTGTGCATGTGTAAAATCAAACTAGTAAGGAAAAGGAACGAACTGAATGTTCACATTGGAGGATAAATGAAGAAAGTCTGAAACAGAGTTACAGCATGTAACAGAGAGAGCTAGGTTATATCTACTACAGATTGGCTATCTTTGCAACAGTCAAGTCACATCCTTCACCTCTGAATCCAGGAATGTTGAATACTGCTCTTAAGATAAAACTTTGAATGGCAGTTCTGGAAATAATGAAATCAGCTTAATTTCAGAGTAAAACATGAAGATGTGGCCAATATAGACATGGGTAATATGTACTGGGGAACAGGAGGAGGAATAAAAGTCATGGTGGTGCAGTGGGTTAGAATGCAGTATTGCAGGCTAACTCTGCCCACTACCAGCAGTTCGATCCTGACAGGGTTCAAGGTTGACTCAGCCTTCCATCCTTCCAAGGTCAGTAAAATGAGGACCCAGATTGTTGTGGGCAATAAGCTGACTCTGTAAACCGCTTAGATGGGGCTGTAAAGCACTGTGAAGCAGTATATAAGCCTAAGTGCTATTGCTATCGCTAATAAGAACAAACTAAGAAGGCCAAATCTGCTCAGTGTGGAAGCAGAATGACCATGTTCCAGAGGTGGGTTCCTGCCGGAGCTGCCCAGTGCGCAGCTCCGGTAGGGAACAGCCGATTGCGCAATTTGCACGCGACTGCTCCGGAGCCCTCTCTGCCGGTCCACCGCGCATGTCATCATTTTTTTTCGGTGATTTTGGGTCGATTTTGCTTCTGCGCATGCCCGGAAGCAAAATCGTGCCAAAACCTCGTGAGGGGACGCGTGCGCGAGCTTTTGGGTCGATTTTGCTTCTGCGCATGTGCAAAAGCAAAAGCGCGCTGAAATCTCATGCGTGCGCGCATCCCCTCATGAGATTTTGGCGTAATTTTGCTTCCACGCATGCGCAGAAGCAAAATCATGTGAGGGGGCACGCGCGCATAGCGAGCGTGCACAAGCACAAAGCGAGCGCGCCCACGCCCGAAGCATGGAGATGCGCGCACAGCGCACCGGCACTGGTAAGAGAGCAACCCACCGCTGCCCGTGTTCCTTCATATAGCAGGGAAAACTCATTCATTTCATAGGTAAGGTAATAGCCTTGGTCCAGGCAGTCAAATAACCATTTCTCACATGATACAAACTCTTCCCAGCTAGTATCCTCCAGATGTATTAATATCACAATACCCATAATGTTCATCCCGTATGACAATTAGTGGCTGGAAACTCTGGGATTTATGGTCCTAACTTATTCTGAGGATGCCAAAACTTAGATTTTTGCCATCAAGGCTGTATGGAGCTAGAAGTCACCCTGTTGACAAAGGTATCCTGAATTATAATTACCATGTAAGTAGCTTGCTGCATTTATATATTTATAAAGATTTATATATTTTTAAAGAGAACACAAACACATAAAGAAATGAAAATACTTACCTATTTTATGTTGTTAAAGATTAAAAAGAGAAACATAAATGCAAAGGTTCGTGTGTGTGTGTGTGCATGCATACACACACACATGCATACACAGAGAGAGAGACATCGCATCATCATTTAAAAATGCATTACTTTTACAAAATTGCTGGAATCTGGTTATTAAACGCAGTCTCCTCCTCTGTATCATGACCAATATTAGCAATTTCAAGTTTGACATCAATTAGCCAGTTGCTTTTACCCTTATAGACATATTTATAATGGAAAGGAGTGCATTTAGGCTTTAAGGTCCTGCCAACTAATCAATTTGATGAACTAATTGATAATGAATGTTAATTGACAACTAACAGCAGTCAATTAATTGCATTTCAGATGCAGCTCCAGGAAGCTGAGCTGAACATTATTTCACCTCAAGCTACTCAAATAATAGCACGCAATGACTTTGAACAGACATCTGAGGTCAACATGAGCATCCTTCCCTATTTATTATTGCAAGATCACAGCAGATGAGTTGATGAAAACAGGGATGGGTGGCCAAGTTCAAGTTGTAAGGACATTTCAAGAGGATGGTCACTTAATGGAACCCATGGCCAGGGATAATGAAAGCTTGGCCATCCCTTTCCTTAACTGGGGAAAATTTTTCCTAAATTGAATGGAAAGATACAGGGTTCCCATCGAAGGGAGAACTTCACTTGGGGAAAGTTTGGTTTGAATATACACCAGAGAAGTCTTCTTCTCCCAGTGGTGGGTTTCCATGCAGCTTCTGTTTGAAGGAAACACTCTGAAATAGATGCCACTAGCAGCCCCATGTCTTTTTTCATTAAAAGCTAGTCAGATGCACTAACCACAGCTATGAGATGTCCCCAGATTTTGAAGTTCCATTATTTAGTTGTATCCTGTTTTTTTATCATTTTTACAAACAATTCAAGGTGGTGAACATATCCAACATATCCAACTCCTCCTATTTTTCCCTACAACAACTACCCTGTGAGGTGGGTTGGATTGAGAGATAGTGGCTGACCCAAAGTCATCCAGCTGTCTTTCATGGCTAACGTAGGACTTGAACTCATGGTCTCCTGTTTTTTAACCTGGTGCTTTAACCATTATTAACCAGTTAATCCTTGCAATGAAACTGTGTAATATAGTTCAATGTCAGTTTACCAATTCAGATCTAAAGCCAACATCAAACAGCAGTTCAACAAATGTGAAGGATATTCTCCAGTTTGGATGTAACCACAGCCATAAGTTGTTGTTGTTGTTGTTGTTGTTGTTGTTTTAAAAAAACAAGTCTATAAGAAAGAAATGAAATAGCATATGATCCTATTCTAGCAAGATGAATGAAGAATCCAGGTCTAAAGGAGCTGGTTTAAGATTTATCAGCAATAATGGACCCTTAAACTGATTTTTAAAGTCTTTAAAAATTAACTTAGTAAATGGTACAACCACAGAAAGAAGAAAGTGAAATTCTGTAGACATAATATACTTAGATTTCAATAAGGCATTTGACAAAGTAGAACACAACTTACTTCTTGGTAAGTTAGAAAAATGTGGGAAAGACAGCATCACCATCAGATGAATTTGTAACTACTAATTCAACATGTAATTCTCAACGGAACTACATCTACATCAGGGGTGAGTTCTGGTTTTCTTCGCTGCTGGTTTGTTCCTTGATGCGTTGCGCGGGCACATGTGCATACGCAGTGCTAAAAAACCAGCTTCTGCGCATGCACAGAAGCAAAAACCAAGATGGCGGCACCTATGGCGCCACCGATAGAGCCGGTTCGGGGGTGTGGCAAGCCTGGGTCGCTGTCGGTTCCAGCAACCCAGGCCGCCTAGTTACTACTGGTTCCATACAACTAGTCTGAACTGGGAGGAACCCACCTCTAATCTACATGGAGAAAAGTAAGCAGTGGGATATGCCAAGGTTCTATCTTAGGCCCAGTACTATTCAATATATTCATAAACAATTTAGATGAGGAAATAGAAGGGGAATTCATCAGATTTGTAGAAGACAACAAGCTGACAGGAATAGCCAACACTCCAGAAGATAGAGTCAAGATCCAGGAGGATCTTGACAGTCTTGAACACAGGGCCCTATCTAACAAAATGACATTCAGTGAAGAGAAAAGTTTTTACACTTAGACAAGAAAAACCAAATGCACAAGTATAGAAAAGGCAGTACCTGGCTCAATAGCAGTAACTGCAACAGGGATCTTGAGATCCTACTGGACAATCATTTAAATATGAACCAGCAGTGTGCTGCATCTGCCAAAAAAAGCCAATGCAATCCTAGGCTGCATTAACAGAGTGACAGAATCAAGATCACGTGACGTGTTAGTACCACTTTATAATGCCTTGGTAATATTGGAATATTGCATACAGCTTTGGTCACCATGATATAAAAAAGAGATCGAGATTTTAGAAAGAGTGCAGAGAAGAGCAACAAAGATGTTTAGGGGACTGGAGGCTAAAATATATGAAGAACAGTTGCAGGACTTGGGTATGTCTAGCCTAGTGAAAAGAAGGACTAGGGTTGACATGATAGCAGTGTTCCAAAATTTGAGGGGCTGCCACAAAGAAGATGGGATTCAACCTATTTTCCAACCCCCAAGACAAGACAAGAAGCAATGGATGGAAACTAATCAGGGAGAGAAGTACTCTAGAACTAAGGAGAAATTTCTTGACAGTGAGAACAATTAACCAGTAAAATGTTTTACCAAGTTCTGGGTGCTCCATCCCTGGCAGCTTTTAAGAAGAGAGTGGACAGTCATTTGTCCGAAATGGTATTTATTTATTTATTTATTTATTTTGGTTTTCTTATATGCCGCCCTACTCCCGAGGGACTATATGATCTTCTGCTTGAGCATGAAGTTGGACTAGAAGACTTCTACGATTGTTTCTAACTCTGTTATTCTGTTAATCGAGCCAGACAATGTTATGTCTCTAAAAACAACAGCTGATAGAATCCATGTAGACATTTTGTGGGAAATGAAAGAGATTGGAGAATATGCAGAATCTAACATAGAGAAGACAACTCAATATTATGTTTTGTGCTAGTGATGCTTGTCATTGCTAAGTGCCTTCAAAAAGAATTATGGTGGTCTACCACAGAATGAACCTCCTAGAATACTTTTTAATATAGTTAGCTGGGGATTCTAAGTCCCTCTTCCAAGACCTTGCTCAGCTGGAAAGGAAGAGATGAAAATAAAAACATTTTGGACATTTTTCTATCCAAAGGACTTAGCAAAACTTAAGAAAACCCTGATAACACAAGGGGTAGCTGTGCCACCATGCAGTCTTGGATAGGAGGAAAGTTTAATGAGAAATGTATCTTTAACATGATAGAGACAAGTATCTAGATATCTAAAAGAATATATTTGAGAATGGAGGAGGGAAATCAAAGAAGGATGAAACGCAACAGTCACAGACACCAAGTTCCAAACCAAATCAATAAATTCAGTCTTAGTTACTTGTTAATGTTATAGTTGGGTCTTCTATTGCATAATCTATGCAGAATTGCTTGTTGACATGAAGGCATCTGTATAAATGTGTGAATGGCCATCATTGGTCTCCTGGTTAGGTGACATAAGAGTGACTAAAAGTACACATAAGCCACATATTTATGGAAATTTAAGATTGATGAAAGCCACTGTTTTGTTCAGTATTTGTGTGTGTGTGTGTGTGTGTGTGTGTGTGTATACTGTATATATATACTGTGTATATGTGTGTATGTGTGTGTGTGTGTGTGTGTGTGTGTGTGTGTGTGTGTGTGTGTGTGTGTATATATATATATATATATATATATATATATATATATATATATATATATATATATATATATATATATATATATATATGTATGTAACCTTTTTTTGCTGATAAATGAAAATAAATATATATAAAATTTCTGATATTCTGTCAGTTAATCAGAAAATTATAGTTTCTCAACTAATTTTCTTAATGAGATTTCACACTTGAATGACAACAGAATGGATCAGATCCAAATTTAGAAAAATTAAATGAGAACTTGCACTGCATACATTTATTGGGTAGCAAATATAGTGAACTGGTCTTCCAGAAAAAAAATTGTAATCTTATGCAGGTATTAAATATGTCATATGAAAATGTATTAAAGCAAGATGTTGTCAGTCACTTGTTTTTATGCACGAAGAAAACTGCCCCCAAAACATTTAAATAATAAACCAAGTCCCCAATTTTACCATCTTTCCTTCAAGAATCCATTGTGGTGCAAACACTCTTTTTACTTCTAATCATAACAGCAATTCATAAAACTGAGTTAGTGAATGGCCAGAAGACCATTTATGATATTTCTAATATTTATACTATTTATTATATTCTAGTAGTTCTACCTGGCCCTCTTGTCCACATACTTTGCCAATGATAATAAAAGCTCGTACTATTTCTACAGCTTTTAAATAAAGAAACACCTGCAGCACATTATATTTTGCTGCTGACATGAATTTTCCATTTGTTCCCAATCCTGGCTTGGTTGAAACTTCCATGAACTTCTCAGCTATCTGGGAAAATAGCAATCCCAGAATCAGCACCACTAAATGGTGCTGCCTAAACAAATTCAGTATGTCCTTCTATGAGTTTATACACTTCACACAAAAGGAGGCTCACGCCAGTTTTTAAAGGGAAATGTAGAATTGGGATGAAAGTGTTAAAAAGACATTTTTAGAAATCTGGGAGAATGCCCCGATTACACATATCTACTAAAATTCAGTGAGCTTCCTTCTACTCGCTCCCACATTCCCCTAACCCACACATTAATGGCTGTCTTTGCAAAGCCATTAATGCATTAAATGTCTTGAAATGGGAAACCACCACACAGTGAAGAATGTGCAGTCAGTTAGGACTACTTTGTCAAGTTGCAAACATCATCAGAGACAAAATTAATGGAATGATTTGAAAATGACAGAAAGTTGGCGAGTGTCCTTTTAATATTGGATCATGCCACTGCTAATATATCCAAATTAATTAACACAAAGTGAATCTGATTTATCAAACTACCACGCAGCACTCCATTAGTGCCTGAGCAGTGATATCGGTTGGATAATATTTTCTTTTAAAGATGAAATTCACATACAGATGCTACTCAGCAAGCATGTCCACAAATAGTGAGAGTAATACATTATAAACTTTATGTCCCCAGGAATCTTCCTTCCTTCAGTATTCCATTCTTTCCCAAGCATCTTTTCCTAGACTCAAAGGTGTCCTATGTGCCCAATTGCCTGGTGCTGCCAAGGACATGTGTTCATTCCTGCCTTAAAAATTGTGCCTCTGTGCATAGATGGCTGGAGTGAATCTTGTTTTATAGAGAAGCTTTTCCTGGGTTGTTCTTGCCCATTTAATGCCATGTCTGAAGTTGTTTGTTGTTGTTTTTTCTGCTGTGACACAGATTACTGCCAGGAGTCTCTGCGACTCTTAACTCTTTTTATGGACCAAATGTTTTGGGTCATCCCTGATGACAAAAACGCCTTGGACAAGATATGGCTTAGCAAAGTAGCCTGCCACTGCAATCATTTACTCTTCGGTCTGTTGCTTAGGCTGTTATTGCCATCCAATCTTCCCATTTGTTTATTAAAGCAGCACTAATCAAAGAGAATGCCCCAGGGCTGCCCAGGCCTCATGGAGTTTTAGGACAAAGCCTAGAACTGCCTTCATTTTGAGACTAGGACACAACAGGGAGAACAAAACCCAGCCTCTCGACACATGGTGAGGCTCCTGGTCCATTGATGCATAGATGGGATGCGTAGATTAGCAAGGGGTTTTGCGCACCAAAGCTCTGTGAAGATGAACATTTTGGAAGAGCAATGGGAACAACTTTCTCCTTAATGTTCCGGCGAGACACACTTCATCCAGCATGGGCCATTTGATATGGATAAAAGTACATTCGAGAGAGGAGGAAGGAGGAACAGAGTAAGAGAGAGAGAGAGAGAGAGAATCAGATTGAACTTGATTCCTAAAAGTCTCTGAACTCCCAGACAACTCTAACTGGATGGCTGAGAATCTTCATCGACATATTGATTGATGAGCCGTAGTGGCACAGTGGTTAGAACGTGGTGCTGCAGGTTACTTCAGCTGACTGCTGGCTGCCAGCAGTTCGGCAGTTTGATTCTCACCGACTCAAGGTTGACTCAGTCTTCCATCCTTCCGAGGTCGCTAAAATGAGGACCCAGATTGTTGTTGGGGGCCATAGGCTGACTCTATAAACCGCTTAGAGAGGGCTGTAAAGCACTGTGAAGCAGGATATAAACCTAAGTGCTATTGCTATTACTATTGATTCCTAAAAGTTACCATTTGCCCCATCTCAGACAAATTCATCGAGTTCCAGAATGGAGGTCTCAGGATTCCAAATTGTTTTGCAGGAAGGAAGTGAAGTAGGGGAAATGGGAAGGCATGGACAATGTGACAAATTCCAAATGCTTTGGATGGCATTTGCGACCAGACCAACCTGATCTGGTCAATAGTTGATTTTAATGGGAACTGTAGTGCAAAACACCTGAGCTGGCTAGAAGGCTGGCTATTCCTCATACTGCCCATCATTAAAACTGCAATTCCAACCCCCATGATCTCCAATGTCTCTGATGGTATGGAGCAGGGATATCAAACTCAAGGAGTGCTTAGATCTGGCCTGCGGGTCCGCCCTGGAAATAGCAAAGGACCAACCTGTGGTGCCTCTGCCAGTGAAAATAGAGCTTGGGAGGGCCATGCACGGCCCTCCCCAAATTGGCTCTGTTTTCAGCCGTGATGGCCTCCTGCAGCCCTCTGCCAGTGAAAATGGAGCATGGCCCTCCTGAGCTCAATTTTCACTGGCAGAGGGTTGCAGGAGGATCCACCTAGCCCCGCCCTGCCCGGGCCACCATAGGTGCCCCCAACACAAGTGACGTCAAGATGGCCACGTCCACCCTGACCACGCCCACCCCAGCCATGCCCAGCCAGCCCCCCAAGGTCAAACACTGATGCCGCCCTCAATGAAATTGAGTTTGATACCCCTGGTATGGAGGAACCCTATTATAGGCATCCCTAACCTGAAGTAAGCTAAGCAAATTAAGCATCCCAAGAAGAAGCTGTTACTTCTATTTGTTTAGGATTATCCCAAAGGTGCTTTTTCAAGAGGCAACTGGACTTTCAGAAAGTCAAGTTGCCTCTTGAAAAAGCACCTTTGGGACAACCATGACTTGGATGACTGAGAATCTCCATAGACATTTAGGATTACTTGAATGAAAATGCTTACAGTATCTTTTTTCAAACTTTTTAAAGAAAAGCTGTAAAAGTTTGCCAGGTATGGGAGTTTGGGGGCTCTCCCAGTTATTAAAAAGAAAGAAATCAAATGTGAAACATGCCTGCATGTGTTATTATCTCAGTTCCTTTGTGCTTAGAACTGGCAACGAAATGAAGTTCCCACGAATGTTTTTTTTTAAAGAATAATAGGCATTTGTTTATTTGCCATTGTATATTTGCAGTTGTTGAGTACCGCTTGTAGTTTACTATTGTCCATTAAATGTATCAAGTTGTGCATCTATCTACAATGTCATAAAAATGAAATAAGCTTATTTTAAGTTTTCTTTTCTACTGCTGGAGGTACTACATAAAAACGCTGAACCTCTGTTAAACATTTAAACAGTGTGTCCAAGTTTTCTTATCAGCATATTTCTATGACTTTATTTTGTACTTATTTCTCAACCATAGAAGAAACTACATTCTGGCAGCGCTGTACTAATAACTTTTCAACTTAGTCTCCTCTTATCTTCGCTTTTACAAGTTATAAATTGTGTTTGCTTCCTGTCATGCTCCAAATTTTATTCTGCTGACAGCATTACTATAAATATGTATCTTTCTTGATTCTTCAATTGCACAATGCCAAAACGAGACTTGGAACACTGAGAAGTTTATTTGATTATAAGGTGCAGATTTCTACCCTTCATAGTAATGACAATAAACTTAAAAGCAAGCAGCAGTGGCTGGTGATATCTTAAGACTAAGTCCAGATTACTATGTGATGTGTAATTCTTTATCTTTTCCTCTGAGGTTTAGGAGAATAAATCAGGACAAAAAAATCCCCCAATTTTTATTAATTTATATAATTTTACAGAATGTGTAATATCTTCCAATAGGAAGAGGTTGTGTTTTTAGCATAGAATAATGAATATTCTACAATAAAATGCATCTGCAAACAAGGATAAACAATCCTTAAACTCCCAGATGTTGATGAACTCCAGTTTAGCTATTTGGCTAAATATTATTTGGCTATTTCGCATACTCTTCCCCGCAGTTTGATTATTGTGGTCCCAACACTCCAAGATAAATGTGAGTTAAATACAGTATTTTTCCTATTAGTTCCAGGCTAATTTGGGTGCTTAGCCATACTCTTCTCTATTTTACAGTCAGGAAATTATTTTATTTTATTTTATTTTATTATTTTATTTTATTTTATTTTATTATTTTATTTTATTTTATTATTTTATTTTATTTTATTTTATTATTTTTTTATTTTATTTTATTATTTTATTTTATTTTATTATTTTATTTTATTTTATTTTATTTTATTATTATTTTATTTTATTTTTATATTATATTATATTATATTATATTATATTATTATTTTATTTTATTTTTATTTTATTATTTTATTATTTTATTATTTTATTATTTTATTATTTTATTATTTTATTATTTTATTATTTTATTTTTGTTTTGTTTTGTTTTGTTTTGTTTTGTTTTATTATTTATTATTTATTATTTTATTTATTCTTTTATTTTATCTTTATTCTGCCTTTATTATTTTTACAAATAACTTAAGGTAGCAAACCATACCTAATTATTCTTCCACCCTCTATTTTCCCGACAACAACCACCCTGGGAGATGGATTGGGCTGACAGAGAGTGACTGGCCCAAGGTCAGCCAGGATTAGAACTCACGGATTCCCAATTTCTAGTCTGATACCTTAACCACTAGACCAAATTGGTTCTCTTTTTAAACAGTCGGTAAGGAATTCCCCCACAAAGAGAAAGAATTAAATGGATGGTCAGTGATGGGGAGGTTTGTGGAAACGTGGCCCCGTCTTGTTTTCTGCTGACAAGAGAGGGAGATTCTTCTGAGGCCTTAATCTCACTATAGGATGCTGACATGGAAAGAGACAACACGACAGAGCTTGTGATATTCTTGGTTTCACTTCTACCATGGTTACTGCAAACACTTTGCAACCAAACAAAGTCCTTTAAGCTTAAGGACACTACCTGAATAGTGTTTATAGAACTCAATGCCCTTAAAGCTAGATGCAAATCTTTCCTCCTGTGCACCATGATTATGCATTACTAAGTATGTGACACTGGTCCATTCAAACAAAGCTGCCAGGTCAAATTGCAAATAATTAATTGTCAAGGAGGCTTCCTGTCTCTAAATCTCATTGAGGGCAAGCTGCCAGAGGAGGGTGCTCTGTTGTTAGCCAAAAATCCTTCCAAGTAGAATAGAAGGAACAAAAAGGATCCCTCTTCACTTTTTGTGAAACATGCCCCCCATTCTGTCAAATCCCCGATCTTTGACAATTGCCAGACAATGATCTGTCTCAATGATTCCTCAAGTGTTGGTTCAGACTTTCTGCTCTTCATATGTCTATGCTGTCATTTTGTAGTTGTTCAAAAGATGCACTTCTACAGTATAAAGTAGACAGAATTATCTGAGCGACGAGTAATGGTTTTAAATGATCTCAACTCCACCACCAGCAGCAGAAAAAGGCTAACGACTACATTATCTGTGGTTTTATCAACATCTAGGTCCCACTCTTGAAAAGGACAAGCTTTGAGTCCAATAAAAGCATCCTCTTAAGAGCAACTGCTCAACACTTTAACTTTTCTAAAGTTGAAATAACTAAAATAACTGTTGTTGTTGGGTTTTTTTTAAAAAGCAAGTTTAGAAGTAGCAACTGAGTTAGCAATAATGGGGATAGGAGAGAAGGAGAGCTGATGCTCTTGTGGGAGAACCAAAATTGAAGTTCAACTCGGAGTTCAGAATCCTGAGTAATGTGTTCAGCTTAATCCACTGATGGGAGCCACAGGAAGCAAGTTCCACCAGCAGATCAGCTGATAATGCCTTCAAGTAAGATGTGTTTGTTGAACTGGGAAACTGGCCACCCACTGTAGTCATCATTCACACACACACACACACACACACACACACACACACACACACACACACACACACACACACCACCATTCTCTGCTATTGCTTGGATTTGCTTTGAATAGAAATCAGATCCCACAACTAGCTGGATATTTAGTGTGTGAGTTGAAATGAATTTGTTTTTTTATCATCATTATGAATCTCATCCACCACTGTGGGAGCTATGTATCTTCCTTGGCAATCATACATCTGACACAGAGAAGAAAGAGAAGGAGATGACTTGAGCACAGCTGTGGAAAACTCTTGACGGATTACATCAAATGCCACACTGAGGCCGCTGGGAAACCCACTAAAACACAATGATCTGGCTTCCCTGAAAATTACTTTTAAGGGGTACACAGCCTCAGTTTTTACATGTCACCGATAAACCTCATCCATTGTGAGAAGATCTAAATCTGTATCGAAGCCATTTGCTGTAGTGTATTTCATAACATCCTAACTAGCAATATTTATACATGACTTATGAACTGTGCAAAAAAAAAGTACATCTTACTGCCTGGTGTAAGCCAGTGGTGAAATCCAATTTTTTTTACTACCAGTTCTGTGGGCATGGCTTGGTGGGCGTGGTGTGGCTTGGTGGGCGTGGCTTGGTGGTGTGGCAGGGGAAGGATACTGCAAAATCTCCATTCCCACCCCACTCCTGGAGGAAGGAGACTGCAAAATCCCCATTCCCACCCCACTCTGGGGCCAGCCAGAGGTGGTATTTGCCGGTTCTCCAAACTACTCAAAATTTCCGCTACCGGTTCTCCGAACTACTCAAAATTTCCGCTACCGGTTCTCCGAACTACTCAAAATTTCTGCTACCAGTTCTCCAGAACCTGTTAGAACCTGCTGGATTTCACCCCTGGTGTAAGCCTTCTACCATCCAATTTTGATAGGTAACTAGGACATTCAGGTTTTACGAGATGTGGGACATGGTAATTTTGCAAACTGCAAACCTAATGTCACAGAAGATCACTATATGACATAAGATGCTATTTGTCACAAATGTCTCATTTTGCTACTTTAGTTGCATTATGTAATGGGTAGAGGTGATTATTTTTGAGTATAAACAGCAATGGGAAGACGGGATCCTTTCCTATGCATGTATATGAATCACTATTCTATGAATACATTTGAATCATATTCTGATAATAATCAATAATCTCCAATACGTTACCCTGAGGTTTCTTCTAATTAAAAGGAAAGGAGTGAGGGGAACCTCAATGGTGGACTTCAAAAACACATTTATTTCACAGGTACTCTGTTTTGATAGCAACCGGTATAAATATGGTAAGTATAGTTGGATCCTCTGAAATAACATCTCACTGTCAATGATGGACATTAACCTTGGTAAAGATTATACCGATTTTGAAAAGTAGAGAGACTTACCAGCCTTCTCTGATTTTGGTGAGCCACAATTCCCATATTGTGTGACCATCTGATAGACAATTGCTTCTTTCCCTATTCATAAAAGAAGGGGAACCTTTTTGTCAGGATGCTTTCAATTTTCAGTAAGAGTGCTTTATCTACAAGGAATTATTGCAGATTAAAAATTCCTGATATCTGATTAACTAAGAATTTCATGCCCACGGAGGTTGTTTGATTTCAAATCTATGTTGCAGATGCAGAAGCTAAAGTGCTTAAAAGTGAATGTAAATCCTTGCAAAATCCTTGAATCAGGGTCAAGTATAAATCTTGCTTTACTTATCTCCCTAGTACTGCATGTACTCAAATGCAAAAGTCATTGCGCTAGAGAAAATATTACAAAATCACAGGGACTATTACTCTTTGGTTGATTGTCTGATTGTTCCATTGAGTTTTGGAGGCTGTTCTCTTCCTCAGGGTTGTTTAAAAATCAAGCATTTTTTCCCAACATTTCCAACCATGGTATCCTTCTGAAGCGGCTTCGGGAGTTGGGAGTGGGCGGGGGCTTTGTGCTATTCTGGTTCACTTCCTTCCTCTGTGACTGCTCTCAGTTGATGTTAATAGGAGGCAGGAGATCCAGCCCATGCCCACTGCTTTGTGGGGTCCTGCAGGGCTCGGTACTCTCTCCACTCCTATTCAACATCTACATGAAGCTGTTGGGTGAGATCATCCGTCACCATGGACTGAGATATCATCAATATGCTGATGATACTGATAGCCAAATCTGGACCTAGGTTCTGCCTCAGTTTACCTTCCCAATAAGCAACTGAGTTGGAAGATCATTTAAAAGTGGTTTATTAGGGTGCCCTGATAAAGTGGGATCTCCTTGTAAAAAGGAGACCCTCGAGATCCATCTTACAGTCCTTTTTCATAGTTAATACAACAAAGAAAAATAAAAGAGGAAAGTTGGTTGGACAAGATAAGAGTAAACCCTCCTTACACAGTAAATCACCCACTAAGCTTATTTGAAGTTAGATAACCAGATGTCAGTTGACAATAAGAAACTTTTTCTTATCAGAAGATAGTCTCCAGACATTTCAGCCCATGGTGAGTTAAATCATGCCATGACCTCCTTCTCATAGTGCCTGGAGGCTGTTAGGGGCTAGATGGGGAGCAACAGGTTGAAACTGAATCCTGGCAAGACTGAGTTGCTCTGGGTTTGGGGTTCTTTGGTCCATGGAGAATTGCCACCTTTGTTCTTGGATGGGGTGGCACTGCCCCCAAACAGACCCAGTGTGTAATCTGGCGGTTCTTCTGGACTTGTGACTCCTGCTCAAAGAGCAGGTGGCAGTCATGGCCAGGAGGGCCTTTGCGCAACTGTGGTTTGTGTGCCAGTTATGCCCTTTCCTGGACCAGCAATCCCTACTCACGGTCATTCATGCCCTAGTCACCTCCTATCTTGACTATGGCAACACGCTCTACATGGGGCTGCCCTTGAAAAGTATCTGGAAGCTCCAGTTGATACAAAATGTAGCAGCCCGTATGGTTTTGCACAGACCTTGGGGTGTGCACATGTCACCTCAGCTGCAGGAGCTGCAATGGTTGCCAATTTGCTTCTGGGTGCAATTCAAGGTGCTAGTTGTCACCTTTAAAACCTTTCATGGCTTGGGACCAGGTTATCTGAGGGACCGTTTCTTGCTAGTCACATCTACACTAGACCAGGGATGGCAAACCTTTTTTGTTTGCGTGCCGAAAGGGGGGCGCAGGGGGGCGGCACGCATGCGTGCCCACACCCATAATTCCATGCACCCCCCGTGCATGTGTGTGTGACCCCCCCACTCCCGGCATGCCCGTTTTTTGCTCTGGGGAGGGCGAAAATGGCCTTCCCCACCCCCGCCCCAGAGGTCCTCCGGAGGCTGGAAACGTTCCATTTGCTGACTTCTGGTTGAACCAGAAGTTCTGTTTTTTGCTCTCCCCAGGCTTCAAAGCATTTATAGGAGCCTGGGAGGACGAAAACAGCCTTCCCCACTCCCTGGAGACCCTCCGGAAGCCAGAAACAGCCCGCTTCAAGTCAGCAAATGGAATGTTTCCAGCCTCCGGAGGACCTCCGGGGGGGGAGGCCATTTTCGCCCTCCCCAGGCTCCTAGAAAGGCTCTGGAGCTTGGGGAGAGCAAAAAATGGGCCTTCCCCACCCCTTCCGGAGGCTGAAAACAGACTGTTTCCCGACTCCCAGTGGGCCCAGAATGCCTGAAAATCAGCTGACCCGCGCGCACATGCCCATCGATATGGCTCCGTATGCCACTTGTGGCACATGTGCCATAGGTTCGCCATCACAGCACTAGAGCAGGGAGGCAAGGAATGTTGTGGGTCCTGTCTCCTAAGGAGATACATCTGGCAGGACCCAGAAGAAGTGCCTTCTCCATGGTGGCTCCCTCTCTTTGGAACATCATCCCTCTGAAAATTAGACTGCCTCCCCCCACTCTAACACTCTTTCGATAGGCCGTGAAAACATAGTTCTGCCAATGGGCCTGGAGAACCCAGAGAGGGCAGGAGCCCATTAAATGGCTCGTATGAGTGTGTGTTGTCACCGGGGGGGGGGGGAGTGTTATTATTTTATTATTTTATTTTTATTTCTTTAATATTGTGTTTTTATTTTCTGTAAGCTGCCTTGAGACATCATGAGCAAGTAGGCAGCAATATAAATTTTCCAAATAAGTAAATAGATAAATTATTAAACAAGTATTAACTTTTGTGAAGTGCAGCTTGCTTCAACTGATACATAGAATACTTTGACTGATGTAAAATTTAAACTAGGATGAGGTATGGGAAAATTTGAAAATGCCCACAGTGGACAAATGGTTGGTGAAGATGATGAGATTGCAGAGATGGCTAAGCTAATTTCATTGCAAACAGAACAAACGATATCTACATTTATTTTTGGATGGAAAACTCTTATAGTCTTTTTGCGTAAAATGGAAAAATGAACTTATAATTTGTGGTTTTGATAATTAGGGAATAATGAATAGAAAAGAGTGATCTTTCTTCTGTAATCCTAGAGTAAAAGATAACTTTGTAATTGTACTTATATTTGCTTCAAAGAAAATTGGGAGCTTCTTTCTAATTTCTTCTTCTTTTTGTGCTTTTGTCTTTTTCTTCCTTTCTCTCTTCTTTTTATTAGTTTTTAAGCTGTATGTAAAACTTTCAGTAACAATTTATTTTTTCAAAAAAGATGAGAGTAGGAACAGAAGGTGGTTATATAGGTGCAGTTAGAAGGGAGACAGATTGCAAGAACTTTATCATTACAACATTTTTAAAAAAACTATTGTGTTTGCTGAGACTTTCAGAGATGGACTGAAACTTTTTGCTGTATGTAAGTTCAGCAGCCTCTTGCTCAATGGTACAGATAGTCCTCAACTTACGACACAATTGAGCTCAAAATTTTGATTGCTAAGCGAGTCATTTGTTAAGTGAGTTCTGCTCCACTTTACAGACTTTCTTGCCACAGTTTTTCAGTGAATTACTACAGTTGTTCAGTTAATAAGGGTGAGTTTTGCTTCCCCATTGACTTTGCTGGTCAGCAGTTCGCAAAACATAATCACATGATCCTGGAACACCGCAGCCTTCATAAATAAGAACCAGTTGCCAAGCATCTGAATTTTGATCAATGTGACCATGGGGATTCTGCAACAGTTGTAAGTGTGAAAAACAGTCACAAGTCACTTTCTTCAGTGCTGTTGTAATTTTGAAAGGGTCACTAAACAAATGGTTATAAGTCAAGGACTACCTACGTATATATCCGCTGATCTCATTGAAAGCTTAATATCAGACTCATGAAATTTGTGCCCATAAAGACCTATGCAAAAAGTCTGCAGCATTCCCTTCCCTTCCCTCCCTTCCTTCACCCCACTATCATTCCATCTATTCATCTCTAAAACATCTGAAGCCTTGCAATTCCCATTTATAATATTATGCCTTTGTTGATAAACTTTTTCTAGTAATTCCATTATCGCAAATCACAGGGTTGCCAAATATTCAAGGATCAGAAGATCACAAGTTGACAAGCCGCAGATGTACATAAGAGGTTTTAAATGACATACATTTATCCTCCTCATCATGTCTATTTCTCCCTCCCCATCATCCCAAATACAAAAATTACCTATTTCACAAAGCCAGATTCCTTTTTTGCTTTGGCATTTTTATTCATAGAAGAATTGTTTTTCTTTTTTCTTTTCTTTTAGGGAGACTTCTAAGAGGCTTCAGAAAAACTGTTTCTGTTTAAGGACAGACTTTCTTCTTCTGAAATGCACAGCGTAATTGGGATGTCTTTAAACAGGGTAGAAGTGGTAGGAAAACCAAAGGCTTTGCTTTTGTTATGTCTCCACTATAGGTTTATTTGAAACGCAATAGCATCTTCAGACTATAATTATTGTCTTTGTTGTTTCGTGGAGTCAAACGATAATAGAAGCTGTTTGCAGAAACTTATACCACCAATGTATCCCATGCAGAACAGAGATGTGGAGTCATGAACCATATCAAGGACTTTCATGTGTGTGTGTGTATGTGTGTTTTAAATAAAATAACCAAAAACTAGAGATAATTTTATGAAGAGGCAGCATGAAAAGCACAAGAATGCCACACAGTATCTGGGAGATTAAAAACAACAGGGTTGACAGGGGCTAGTCTTAGTCCATCATTATGGGAAGAGTTTGGGCCTGTTTCTCCCGAGGATGTGGACAGGGCTGTGGGAGCGATGGGTACCTCCACCTGTTTATTGGACCCGTGCCCCTCCTGGCTGGTTTCGGCTAGCAGAGAGGTAGCACGCGGCTGGATCCAGGCGGTGGTCACCGCTTCTTTGAGAGAGGGATCCGTACCGCAGTCGTTAAAAGCTGCGGTGGTGCGACCCCTCCTGAAGAAGCCTTCCCTGGATCCAGCTGACTTGAAGAACTATCGTCCGGTCTCCAACTTACCTTTTTTAGGGAAAGTTGTGGAGAAGGTGGTGGTTACTCAACTTCTGCAGCTCCTGGATGAAACAGATCATCTAGACCCTTACCAGTCGGGTTTCAGGCGCGGCTACAGTACAGAAACTGCCTTGGTCGCTCTGATGGATGATCTCTGGCGGGCCCGGGATGGGGGAAATTCCTCCATCCTGGTGCTACTTGACCTCTCAGCGGCTTTCGATACCATCGACCATGGTATCCTTCTGCATCGTCTCAGCGAGTTGGGAGTGGGAGGCACCGTTCTGCGGTGGTTCTCCTCTTATCTCGCTGATAGGATGCAGTCGGTGCTGGCAGGGGGGCAGAGATCGTCCCCTAGGCCCCTATTATGTGGGGTGCCTCAGGGGTCGGTTCTCTCGCCCATCCTGTTCAACATCTACATGAAACCGCTGGGGGAGATCATTCGCAGACATGGGGTGTGTTTCCATCAGTACGCTGATGACACCCAGCTGTACATCACCACCCCGTCTGACTTCAGTGAGGCAGTTGATGTAATGTGCCGGTGCCTGGACGACGTCAGGATCTGGATGGGGAGGAACAGACTCAGACTTAATCCCGATAAGACTGAGTGGCTGTGGATATTGCCTCCTAAGGACTACGACAACTGTCCCTCCGTGGTCCTTGAGGGAGCGAAACTGACTCCCTCGGACCAGGTCCGCAACTTGGGAGTCCTTCTAGATCCACAGCTAAAATTGGACCATCATCTTTCAGCTGTGGCTAGAGGGGCCTTTGCACAGGTTCGCCTGGTGCACCAGTTGCGGCCATATTTGGAGAAGGAGGCTCTACTCACGGTCACTCATGCCCTTGTCACCTCTCGCTTGGACTACTGCAATGCGCTCTACATGGGGCTACCCTTGAAGAGTATCCGGAGACTTCAGTTGGTGCAAAATGCGGCTGCGCGTGCTGTGGTGGGTGTGCCAAGGTACACCCACGTGACATCGATACTCCGCCAGCTGCATTGGTTGCCCATCGGTCTCCGGGTCCAATTCAAGGTGTTGATCACCATCTTTAAAGCCCTTCATGGCTTGGGACCAGGTTATCTACGGGACCGCATTCTGCCTCATACTTCCCTTCGACCGGTTAGGGCCCACAGAGTGGGCCTCCTCCAGGTCCCATCGGCCAAACAATGCCGGCTGGCGGGCCCAAGGGGGAGAGCCTTCTCTGTGGCTGGCCCTGTGCTCTGGAACCAACTTCCACCAGAGACCCGAACTATCCCCACTCTGCTGGCCTTCCGGAAAGCTGTTAAGACATGGCTTTTCCTGCAGGCGGGGGGTAGAGCTTAATTCATTCGAGCCCAACCCCCCAAGTATGTATGATGTTGAATGGTTGGTGATGATTCTTTTTATAGTGTGTTTTAATTTTTATATTTGCTTTTAATTAACTTTTTAGATTTTGGTTATTCTTGTATTTTCTCACTGTTGTACGCCGCCCTGAGTCCTTAGGGAGTTGGGCGGCATATAAGAATTCCAAAATAAATAAATAATAAATAAACAACAATGTTTTTGAGCTTACCTTGTTAATCATCTACCTTGGCAGTGATTTCCTATGGCAGCCTTTCCCAACCTCCAGATATATGAGACTACAGTTCCCATCCTCCCCAACCTGCAAAGGGTTAATAGGGACCCAACATAAAAAAAGGAAGAATAATGACGAAGAGGAGAAACCAGACCTCTCAACCCTGCGCTTCATAAATCTGTTCTCCTTCCTACCTTTTCAGACAGGCATCTCTACAATGCCATCTACAGATGGACCAACAGCTGGGATCGTACAGCTGTGTATATCTATTGCACAGGTGTTACAGGCTGCTTTTGCCAGCTAGACAACCAGTAAGTAGATTGTGTGAGTTTCCCTTCCCCACCCCACTCCACCCCACAGCTTTTCCCCCAACCTCCAGGGCACCTAGCTATTGTCAGAAAGAAAGAAGGTGGCCCTCACAACGTTAATTGACAGGTTCACTCTGTTTCACCACCTTGCTGTTTGACTTCACCCTTCGAGGTGTAAAGAAAGGCAGATGTGATCCATGGCAGGATTTCAATATGTGTTTCTTTCACTTTCACCCCTTTCCTCCATCACCCCCAGTGCTTAAGGTACACATGAGCAATTTCAGAAAGCCTGGCTTTTCTGTCTCTAAGAATACAATGTTGGAATTAAAAGAGGGCCTTTGAAGACAGAGGGAAATTGTAATGACAGCTTTGTCTGAAATTCAAGGATTCGTAGCGTTCTAGGAACTACATACAGGTAGTCCCGGACTTGCAACCATTCCTTTCATGACCATTCAAAGCTACAACGGCACTGAGAAAAGTGACTTATGACCGCTATTCACACTTACAACCATTGCAGCATCCCCATGGTCACGCGATCAAAATTCAGACGTTTGGCAACTGACTCATATTTATGACAGTTGCAGTGTCCTGGGGTCATGTGATCATCTTTTGTGACCTTCTGACAAGCTAAGTCAATGGGGAAGCCAGATTCCCTTAACAACCGTGTTACTAACTTAACAACTGCAGTGATTCACTTAACACCTATGGCAAGAAAGATTGTAAAAGGGGCAATACTCACTTAACAACTGTCTCATTTAGCAAAAGAAATGTTGGGCTCAATTTGTGGTCATAGGTCAAGGACTACCTGCATGGTAAAGAGCCGAGGTGGCACAGCGGTTAGAGGCAGTACTGCAGGCCACTTGAGCTGACTGTGATCCGCAGGTCAGCGGTTCAAATCTCACCGGCTCAAGGTTGACTCAGCCTTCCATCCTTCCGAGGTAGGGAAAATGAGGACCCAGATTGTTGGGGGCAATGTAAATATACATTGCTTACTGATGTATACTGCTTAGAGAGTGCTTGCACTGTGAGGCGGTATATAAATCTCACAAATAAATAAAATAAAATAAAATAATTAACATGAAAGCTAAGCAGAAGCTGGAACTTGGACGCAAGACTATCCAGACTCTCAAATCTGCACCTCTGGGATGATGGCAACAGCAGCTTATTTCTATACAGAAGCCAGGAAATGACTCCAGGGTTGACAAAAACTGCATGGGTTGTACATTCAAAAGAAGACTTGGAGTTAAGCTATGACTGGTGCACTCTAGACAAATTCTGAGAAATATTTCCCTTAGTAGAAGATGCCCCCCCTGCCCACCTCTTCTTTTGTCCTGATCTTCAGGCCCTGCTGGGAGATGATCAAACTGAACATTTTCAAGTTTTGGTTGAATTTGGGGCCCCTGTTATGGTTATTTTCTTCTTGTGTTCAAACAATAGCCACATCATCCAGTCTCTCTGCCATCTCTTTTTTTTTGTGGGAGAATAGGTTAGGGGTCTTACCAGGCCCTGTGTGAATAATTCCTGTGTGAACATCAGCTCATATGCATTTAGGCATACTGAATTTCTACTGTTAACTATTTCCATTATTCAGCTTTTCCAGCCTCGGTCTGAGCTGCTTGCTGTGTTCATACAGAGTCCTTTCTAGACTGGTCTATTTTTCTTCTTGGATTAAATCAGTAGATGTAGCAGCAATGTGTCAGGGCCCACAAACTGTTAGCAGGATGTCTGAATAATCAAACTGAATTCAAGGAGTATAAAAACCTGACAACTTTGCCTCAGAAGAAAGAGAGACGGAACAAAAATAGAATAATGGCAATCATTTTAAATTAAAGTCTTTAAATTCTGGTAGTAAAATGTGGATCAAAGCAAATACTTTTTTAAGAACAAAAGCAATGAACTAAACAAACAAGATGTCCCGGTTTAAAGATGAATTGTTTAGAATTTCAGTTGTGGGGAAAATGGAATAAAAGGATTATGCCTGTTATTAGACATATTGAAGTAAAATTCAAGGAGAAATTAACTCTCAAATTAAATTAAATTAACTGCAGTGCAAATGCCTCCCTGTCCGAGGGGTTGGCTGGCATTCTTCTGGTTCATGTTATGAGTCAAGCGGATAAGGATGGGTCATCAGCAGTCAATTCAAAACATTGGAGTTTCCTTGATGACACTTAGCCAAGAATGGGCACAGAAAAATTGCAAGGGTTGAAAGATCACTTTCACGCAATCTTCACATCTCCAAACTAGCTATTCTGCCTGGATGGTATTGTTAGAATATTAATGACTGGGAGAGCCAATGGTAACAAGGTCAGCCAATGAATAGACATAGCAACTAAGTCAGCCAATGGGAGCTTGAACACATCTGAGTCTCTGCAGAGAATCGAAACTGAAGCTAGAAGGCTGGGCATGGCTCAGTCCACTCTGTACTCTCTGTCTGCTCTGAACTCTGAACTGAAAGCTTGTCTGCTGCTGGAAATGAAACTGCTTGCAACTGTTGCTATATTGAAGAAATAATCTACGTGTGGTTTTGTATATATATATTATTATGTTTATAAAGAAGTTAATGAATCCAGCTGAATCAGTTATCTGTGTGTGCTTCTGGTTTTGATTTATGCCACAAACTCTGATAGGTACTTTTCAAGATAGATATATGAAAATCTGGCTACTCTTCAAACACTTCACTATGAATGGAAAAGAGTGAGCAGGAGAAGTGATCCTTGAAGGCTACCTGTTGCTTGACACTTTACTTGATGGGCATGCTGATAAATGGCCACTTAACCTAAGTTTCGGTGCATTTTATATGTCAAAAGAATCTCAAACTGTGACCTGCCTTTCTTGTGAAAGCCCATCTAGCAGTTGGGATACTTGCCCCATTCCTATGTGTTGTAGCTCTTTTGAACAAAGTGTTTTGCAGGCCTACCCTCTTTGCAACTTGCAAAGTAAACCTTTCCTTAGCTGCTGTCCTCTTGACAACTTAGACTACAATACCCAGAATTTCCAGCCAAAATGGACAGCCGTTGAGGAAGGTTGCATTGAGCTAAATACCCCAGAAGACAAGCTCAGGATCCAAAAAGATCTTGACAGACTTGAACAATGGGCCCTATCCAACAAAATGAAATTTAATATGAAGAAAAGCAAGGTTTTACACTTAGGCGGAAAAAAACCAAAGGCACAAGTACAGAGTAGGTGAAACCTGGCTCAAAAACAGTATGAGACTTACTGTTTTGAGTGTAGAGTCCTAGTGGACGATCACTTAAACATGAGTCAGCAGTGTGTGGCAGCAGTCAAAAAAGCAAATACAATCCTTGGTTGTATAAACAGAGGCATAGAATCAAAATCATATGAAGTACTAGCTGACACCCGTGCTTCGCTACGAAACTATGTAATCAATGCCTGTAATGCGCTACCTGACTCTGTTGTTTCTTCCCCAAACCCCCAAAACTTTAACCTTAGACTGTCTACAGTCGACCTCACCCCATTTCTAAGAGGTCTGTAAGGGGCATGCATAAGCGCACCACTGTGCCTACCGTCCCTGTCCTACTGTCCTATTGTCCTCTGTTATCGGTACTTTTTACTTATGTTATGTTTATACAAACAATTACTATCCTGTACATGTTTGTCAAATAAATAAATAAATAAATAAATAAATAAATAAATAAATAAATAAATAAATAAATAAATAAATAAATAAATAAATAAATAAATAAATAAATAAATAAATAAATAAATAAATCTGCATGGGTTGTACATTCAAAAGCACAACCAATGAAAAGCAATTGCAAGGATGTTGAGAACAAAGAAACAGGCAAGCTTCCTTCATGAAGAAAGAAAAGGTCTCAGAAACTGCACGGCAGTTTTTACACAGCATTGATTGCAACCTCATGCTCTCGTAGATGGTAGAAAAAGAATACTCAAGCTTCAGGGGTTGCTTTACTCAGATCACCGGAGAAAACAACTAATGAACCAGTAAGGACAAACAATGAAGAACTTTAGAAAAGTCATGCTGGCTCAGATCTCCATTCCAGTCCTCATATCCTGCTTCCCACAGTGACCAGTCAGATGTTCTCAAAGAAACTCACAAGCAAGGTATTCATCAATTAATATTTGAAGGTCTATTGTCTCTAAATATGGATGTCTTGTTTGTCGTCTAATGTCTGAGAGTCTAAGCACTTCACGTTAGAAAAGAGAAGTTTTCCTTTCTTAGTTAATTTCTCCTCAGATTCTATCTCCCCTTTCATTCTGTACACAAAAGCAATACTTTTAATTTGGCGTGCAAAGGCGCGTTGCTTAGAGCATAACTGTCAACAAAAGGTGTTTTGTTTTCTCACCCACATCTGCTCTCCTTCTTCTGGCAGGCTCCAAAATTCTCACCACTTCCTTCCCCATTATCCAAGCCTTCCCCTGTTCTCCAGGAACTCTGCACTATTTCAAAATTCACTCATCAGGCATTTGCGCTGATAGAGTTTGAAAAGAGAAATAGCAGAGCTCCGGCTTAATCATCATTTAAAAATACCTACATGCTTAAGAACCTGACTCACCTACTCAAGTGGGATAAAGTTTAAGTGAAGCAAGAATAGATTTCATCCATGCTGCTAACCACTCTAAGTTATCTCAGAGCGGAATGAATGTAAGCAACATTTGCATCACCAGTTTAACAGGACATGTATGATAGTATAGGCTGACAGGTATTGTTAGAAACAGAGTTGCAGGCTAAGTTTATGCAAGTTAAGGACTCAGAGGAAAAAGTGCATGTATGAAGCTGCCCTAAATTTGCTTTATTCGTGTGTTTGATTAACTGATGTATTTTTGAAGTGCCCTTCCACTCAACAGTTGAATGAGATGAGGTATAGTAAGATAACGAAAAAAAGTTTTTACAATTAACAAAAAATGCAAAGCAGCTGATAAAATACATACATTATAATAAAAGAAGAATAGTTTCTATAACCAAGGTCCAGGAATAAATTGTCAATTTGCACAATGGAGGAAGGTAAACGGTCAGGTTCAGATAGTAAAAGTATCTGGTTGAACTTGTCTGGTATTGGAAGCGAAGTAGGATTGAATCTGGTTAATATGTGGATGGGAAATTAGCAGGAAATATCTGAGGTGGAAGTTAGCCTGGACAATATTTTTTTAAAAAAAATCCCAGAAGAGTGCAGTGGGAAATGACTTGCATATTGTGGCCAAGAATACTGTGAGAACGCAACGAGAGAGATGTACATTTATAGTTTTATACATGTAAATCGGAAGAAGGATTTACATTTACTCTCTAGGATCTGCTTCAGATCCTTAACTTTTTCAGAACTTTTTTCAGAACTTTTATCGATTGATGGCATTCCCTGGTTTTTATCTGTTAGAGATGAGTGGTGAAGGCATTACAGAATGCTTACAGGCCCTATTAAACTCACTGGGGCTACTTCTGAAGAAACAGAACAGAGAAACAAACACAGTTCTGGTTGTTCCCATTGTGATTAAAAATTCCTATGAGGCTCATTATCTAGGGGCTTATCTGAGGAGAGAGGATGTCCTTTAATCTAGCCTTAAACCTAAGTCCCATTTATTTCTCTCCAGATGTGGTGGACTTTAGCTCTTATCACGAATAGCCAACCCTTTTTTTTTGCCAAAAGAAATATTAAAGTCCTACAGGTGTATACTTCCCACACATCTATGCCAAAAAGTCAGTGTCGTTTATCATTTCATCTCATATTATCAAATAGTGTCCAACTGTTTTAGCTTGACAAGTGCACATGCTAATTCAATAATAAGAGTTGATTTTACCATTACTGCTATGTGGAGTTAAACAAAAAACAGGAGAAGACACCTCTCCCAGCTAATTCCTCCTGTCTTGGATAATTGAAACAATCTTCTAATCGTTCCTCCATTCATTACATTGCTTCTTTCGTCTTCTCTAATGAATTGGAAGCTCCTTAGGCAAAGCTTGGAAATCTACAAATTCCTAAGCAACCTTGCTATGAAGCCGAGTGCCCGCAATGCTAAAATTACTTCTAATACTGTTAAAGGCCAAGATTTTATTTATTTGTTGGTGACAGGCAGTTGAGAGTGTATTTTCCAGCATTGCTGCCATCCAGTGAGTTCCTCTCACCATCCCAAGTCCTCTCCGCAGTTCATGAATTGTACAGAAACCTAAGCAGAGAAGCCGTGTGGATCATTCTCGGTCCCAAATCGCTAGCTAGTTTATCCTTGAATATAATTGTAGACACAGAGGCAGCTGGCAGCTGTCCTGTAGGGGAATCAAAGATACCATTTTGAGGGATGCAGCTAGTCACCTCGGGCGCCAGATGCCGCCTTGTTTTCAGCCCTCTGGTCCTCCTTAAGCCACCTGTGTACCTCATTTAACATACAGCAGTGATCTTGATTGCCGTTTGCGCACAATACAGTGCCTATCGAGGCTGAAAGTAATTCTGCCAGGAAAGGAGCAAGGGAAGGGTATGTCAACCTTAGCAATATCTTCTTTAGGGGTTTTGCCATAATAAAAGTTGGGGTCTCCCCAAAGCTCTGGTCTTTGTGATCCAGCCTCTTAAACTAGAACCAACTGGGGTTTCTGAGCAACGCCAAGCTGTCTTCGTTTATGACATTGAGCCTGGCTTTGTTTTCTTAACAATGACAGAACGGTCAGCAACTCTGCAAAAATATACAGTACGGTCGTGTTTACGTTCAGCATCAAACATCCCAAGAGGGAAGGCAGACAGACAGAACGTTTTTCCTCCACCCCTTCTTCTTCTTTTGAAGTAGAATCCTCTATTTGAGATTAGGAAATATTAGGAACATAAAGCTGACTGGCATATTTGGTTTGAGAACAGGGTTCAGGAGGTGAAAGGATCTCGTATTCCGTTTTGAACAACAGAAGTATGCCTCATCTTCTAACTGGTCTGCTAACAACACTGCAGAGGCAACAGTGCTGTTGTCTGTATGCTGCTCTCTTATTTAAACACACACATTTCCTTGGGGAATAAGCCCACTGGCCTCAATGAACAGGGATGCAGCTTTCATAAAAGAGAACATGACTGGTCTTTATCTGAATCTGCTGGGCATCCCCCTCCTGCCTCAGAAATTTTCAGCAAAAAGAAGGAACGCTTGCCAGAAACCCCTCCAATCCTTCCCTCGACTTCCCAAAGTCAGAATCTGCCTACAATTCCCTTAACCTCCAAACTTTTCCGTGGTGGCTGTAATTATCTGCCAGCATCAGAAGACTCGGGGTTTTTCCTTCTTCAAACGATACTTACAAGGCCATTCTCTCTCTCCCTCTTTAGTTTAAAAATGAGGTTGATAATGATAATGTTCCTCCCATAGAGAATCGCCTACTTTTTAATGATCCCCATAGTTTCCTCTTTACATAAATGACTAAATCCTCACAGAATCTCTGCCTTGATTAGCACTCCTGCTAGTAAAATTTCACATACTAAATCAGCACCAGCTGTAGCAAGAAAGAATGAAAAGGCAAGTGTAAATGTTCCATATGCCCTACCAAATTGGCATCTGTGTCAGTAACCCTGTGTTCCTTAAACAATTGTATACATACATTCTCCTAAGTGTGGTTGCTTACAGGATTTTGCAAGTCAAAATCCCCTTTCTGTGCTATACCACTGAGAGGCTAAGACTAAAATCAGCAGAATTTTGTTTTGTTTTGTTTTGTTTTTGCTTTTCAAACATTTATTTATTTATTTATTTATTTATTTATGGTTTCTTATATGCCGCCCCACTCCCGAGGGACTCAGGGCGGCTTACAACACAGGAAAAATACAAGAAAACCAATAAATTCAATTTAAAATCAAAATATAAAAATTAAAAATTTCAATATAAAAGCACCATTCAACCGCCAGACATACCCGGGGGAGAGTGTAGATGGAATTAAGCTCTACCCCCTGCCTGCAGGAAGAGCCATGTCTTAACGGCTTTTCGGAAGGCCAGCAGGGTGGGGATAGTTCGGGTCTCTGGGGGGAGTTGGTTCCAGAGCGCGGGGCCGGCCACAGAGAAGGCTCTCCCCCTAGGACCCGCCAGCCGGCATTGCTTGGCTGACGGGAGCTGGAGGAGGCCAACTCTGTGGGCCCTAACCGGTCGGAGGGAAGTATGAGGCAGAATGCGGTCCCGGAGATAACCTGGTCCTAAGCCATGAAGGGCTTTAAAGATGATGATCAACACCTTGAATTGGACCCGGAGACTAATGGGCAACCAATGCAGCTGGCGGAGTATAGGTGTCACGTGGGTGTACCTTGGCACACCCACCACAGCACGCGCAGCTGCATTTTGCACCAACTGGAGTCTCCGGATACTCTTCAAGGGTAGCCCCATGTAGAGCGCGTTGCAGTAGTCCAAACGGGAGGTGACAAGGGCATGAGTGACCGTGAGTAGAGCCTCCTTCTCCAAGTATGGCCGCAACTGGTGCACCAGGCGAACCTGTGCAAAGGCCCCCTAGCCACAGCAGTGAGATGGTGTTCCAATTTTAGCTGTGGGTCTAGGAGGACCCCCAAGTTGCGGACCTGATCCGAGGGAGTCAGTTTCACTCCCTCGAGAACCAAGGAGGGATAGTTGTCATAATCCTTAGGAGGCAATATCCAAAGCCTGTCGGGGTTGAGTCTGAGTCTGTTCCTCCCCATCCAGATCCTAACGTCGTCCAGGCATCGGCACATTACATCGGCTGCCACACTGAAGTCAGACGGGGTGGTGATGTACAGCTGGGTGTCGTCAGCGTACTGGTGGAAACACACCCCATGTCTGCGGATGATCTCCCCCAGCGGTTTCATGTAAATGTTAAACAGGATGGGCGAGAGGACCGACCCCTGAGGCACCCCGCATAACAGGGGCCTAGGGGTGGATCTCTGCCCTCCCGCCAACACCGACTGCATCCTATCGGCGAGATAAGAGGAGAACCACCGTAAAACGGTGCCTCCCACTCCCAACTCGCCGAGACGATGCAGAAGGATACCATGGTCGATGGTATCGAAAGCCGCTGAGAGGTCAAGTAGCACCAGGATGGAGGAATTTCCCCCATCCCGGGCCCGCCAGAGATCATCCATCAGAGCGACCAAGGCAGTTTCTGTACTGTAGCCGCGCCTGAAACCCGACTGATAGGGATCTAGATGGTCTGTTTCATCCAGAAGCCGCAGAAGCTGAGTGGCCACCACCTTCTCCACAACTTTCCCTAAAAAAGGCAAGTTGGAGACCGGACGATAGTTCTTCAAATCAGCTGGATCCAGGGAAGGCTTCTTCAGGAGGGGTCTCACCACCGCAGCTTTTAATGACTGCGGTACGGAACCCTCCCCCAAAGAAGCGATGACCACCGCCCGGATCCAGCCGCGTGTCACCTCCCTGCTGGCAGAAACCAGCCAGGAGGGGCACGGGTCCAATAAACAGGTGGAGGCCCCCATTGCCCCCATGGCTCTGTCCACATCCTCAGGAGAAACAGGCCCAAACTCCTCCCACAACGGTGGACTAAGACTTGCCCCTGTCAACTCCATGGACTCTGCCCAGCCAGAGTCCAGGTTTGACCGAATCCGAGCGATTTTATCCATCAGAAACTCGGCAAATTCCTCAGCTCTGCCTTGCAAGTGCTCCTCGCTCCCCCCTTTCGCAAGGAGGGAGCGAGTCACCCTAAACAAGGCGGCTGGGCGAGAATCTGCGGACGCAATAAGAGCGGAAAAATAGGATCGTTTTGCCGCCCTTATCGCCACTAAATAAGATCTGATGTAAATTCTTAATAGTGTTCGGTCGGAGTCGGTTTTGCTGGACCTCCAGCGGCGCTCCAGACGTCTCTTCTGGCGTTTCATCTCCCGGAGCTCCTCGGTAAACCAGGGGGCTTTCCGGGATCCACTGCCGCGGAGAGGTCGCAAAGGCGCAATTCGGTCTAAAGCCCCTGATGCTGCGATGTTCCAGCCAGCCACCAGGGAATCAGCCGAACTGTGTACCAGGGCTTCAGGTATTTCCCCAAGTTCCCTCTGGAATCCTTCTGGTTCCATTAGGCGCCTGGGGCGGAACCACCTAGTCGGTCCCGCCTCCCTGCGGGGGAGGAATGGAACTGCGGAATCCAACCTCAGTAGGAAATGATCTGACCATGACAGAGGGGTGATGACTATATCCCTTATCTTCAGATCATCTCTCCACTGCCCCGAGAGAAACACTAGGTCGAGCGTGTGACCACCCTCATGAGTCGGACCCTGGATTACTTGGGTCAGGTCCATGGTTGTCATGAAATCCATGAACTCCTGGGCTATCCCAGAGGTTTCACCAGCAGAAGGCAAGTTGAAGTCCCCCAGCACCATGAGCCTAGGGAACTCAACTGCCAAGCCGGCTACTGCCTCGAGCAGCTCAGGCAGGGCCTTACTTACGCAGCTGGGAGGCAGGTACGTTAAGAGAAGGCCCACCTGTACCCCTAAGTCCAACTTCAGAAGGAGCGTCTCACACCCAACAATCTCCGGGGCAGGGATCCTACGAGGATGCAGGTTTCCACGTGTTATTATTGCCACTCCTCCCCCCCTTCCCTGGGGTCGGGAATGATGCTGCACTGAGAACCCGTCCGGGCATATCTCAGAGAGAGCTACTCCTCCCTCCTGGCCCAGCCAGGTCTCAGTTATACAAACCAGGTCGGCCCCCTCTTCTGTGATTAAATCACGAATCAGGGGGGCTTTGTTAGAAATTGACCTGGCGTTAAGCAGTAGCATCCTGAGCCCAGGGCCCTGAACACCCTGGTTGCCAGGCACTCGGGATGAGCAAGATGGAACCACATCGGAGGGGCCGGAACAAGGGATCGCTTGTACACAGCGAGGTCTTATTCCCCGAGAGCGGCCCTCCCCTCTGCTCCCGCCATACCTGCCTCTTCCCATTATGACCGAGATGTTCCGGCTCTCATCCCTACCAGATACCCCCTCCCCCCCCCCCGCTGGTCTCCCTCCCTCCCTGCAGGCCATACACACCATTCTCACAAGATAGGGTCACAAGATAGGGTCATCTTACATTTCCCTTCCTGTATCTAAGCCCCATGAAGTCAAAATAAAGGGAAATAATCTGGAGTTTATGCCTTACCTTATCTTGACAGACACTTGGTATAACATGCCATCTAAAGCTGAGAGTTAATAACTACGTGTGACTTTGCCATGTTCAAGAAATGCGAGGTTCAAAGCTTTTAAATAGAACAAGTTTTACATTTACTGAGAAATACCCACATTATTATTATTGAAAACAAAATTGCAGAAATGTATGTGTTTTGTCCTCCAGCTTTTTGCTCTGTTTGAACTAGTATGCCATTTTGATTTGGTGTGGGAGAGGTCTCTTCAGATGACTATACAGCACTGTTCCGTCTAAACTGTGCGGCCGCGCGGCCACGCACATAACAAGAGAATGCCGCGTGGAAGTTTCTAACTTCTGTGCGGCATTTCTAATGGCAGAGGCTGCGCGCCTACATGGCCGCGCATATGAAAAGAGAACGCCGTGCGGCAGTTTCTAACTGCTGTGCGCCATTTTCTGATGTTAGGGAACATTGCTATACAGGTAATCCTTGACATACAACCATTTGTTTAGCGATCATTCAAAGTTACAATGGCATTGAAAAAAAATGACTTATAACTGGTCCTCACACTTACAACCATCACTGCATTCCCATGATCATGTGAGCAACATTCGGGAGCTTGGCAACCAGTATGTATTTACAACAGTTGCACTGCTCCAGAGTCATGTGACTGCCATTTGCAACCTTCGCAGTCAAGTTATGTCAAATGGTGGGAAGTTGAGTTCGCTTAATGACTGTGCAATTCATTCACCAACTGCAGTGCCTCTCTAAACAACCGTTGCAAAAAACTTTGTAAAATCAGACACGGCTCACTTAAGAACCGCCTTGCTTAGCAACAAATATTTTGTTCCCAATTGTGGTCATAAGTTGAGTACTACCTGAAACATACTTCGGTGGAAAGAGATCAATCGGCTGACGGTGTCGTTGTGAGGATGCTAATCATGTCTTGCAATCTTGCTGTAAAATGTCAAGAGGCATGCCAGTTTATACCAACCAACTCTGGGGAAGCTGCATGGCTTGCCATGAACTGAAAATACCATCAAGAGATTTTGTTGGACCTTAAAATTAAACTTTCTGGAAGTTTTGCATGGATGAATATTTGGGGTTTTTTTTACAAATCCAAAAGCAACCAGGAAAATCAATGAAGGAGAAATGCAAAGTTCTTTGCTATACTTTTAAAATCTGTTCCATTATCTTTGGCTTTATCCAACTCAGATTTTTTCCAGAAGACTCCGGTACATTTTGCTCCAGGACCTGAGCGGTATTTATCTAATAAGCACTTTCTGCCTACCAGTGTTGCAATAGCAGTTTTCACAGTAGTCTCGGTGTCAAATTGCCCTTCCCTCAGCAGGGATTGTTAAGCTTTTCCGTATTATACTTCCAATGTGCTCATGAGCTGGAATTGGGAGATAGAAATTTCCTTTGAAGTTTGAATTTTTGAACACACTGGGAGTAAACGAGCTCCAATTCCTCCACAGTTAAACAATTCTGGCACACAGGGATTAGGGCTAAATATTGTACCCAATTTTCTAATTAGGCTGTTGCAATATTTACTACACGATGTTTGAGGTGAAAAGCAGATTCTAATTACTGCAAAGCTTCTTGACCAAACAGGATACCTGGCCTTTGAAATATAACATTTAGGACCTTTGAGATTGGCTTATTTATTTATTTATTTTGTTAGATTGCGCGGGAATGAAGAGCCGAGACGTAGGAACAGTTCAGCACCTTTATTGTTCTTAGCTGGATTGCAATACGAACTGCCGGCTGGCTGCAGGGAAGCCGCTTTTAAGGGCTTGCCTGTACCCAAGCCGGCCACTGACAGCAGTTTATTTCTCCTGCTGCTTGATTAGCCAATCAGCGGCAGCTATGCAAATCCAGGATACGTACGGCCGTACGTAACATATTTATTTAAAAGGAAAACACCAGAAGTTCTAAAATTATTAAAACATGGTAAAGTTTCCACCGGCTTTGCCAGACCCAGAAGATTTGGGGGCACAACAAAAATTCCTAGGTGTGCCTCAAAATTCATCATCCCACAAGTTTTTCCTCCTCTGGTGATAATTCAGTTAACCCTGTGCAAGTTAGGAAGGACAGTGTTTTACATCGGTCTGCTTTTTATGAAGCTTTCTTACCAGCGGTGGTTGCTACCGGTACGGTACGATTCTATGAACTGGTAGTGGCAGCAGCGGGAGGCTCCACCCACCCACCCTGGTTGCTTCTGCGCTTATGTAGAAGTGCCATGTGCGCACATGAGCGCACGTGTGAACCGGTAGCGATGGGATTTAGAACCCATCACTGTTTCTTACTGATTGCTTTCAGCAACTAGATGCCTTCAAATTCTGTGGTACTTCCCGAATTCCCAAATGCTGGCTGATATTTGTTAACCTGGGAGAGAGGGTAGTCCACAATGCTATATTCAAAGAGTGCCAGCTTGAGGTGCTTGTAGTAGATTTGTCTCCCATCTAAAGCCTTTTGCAGGGACGATAGTTTGGCTTATTTTTTCCCCCTCCAGAATATCAAATCTTGTTTGGCCTGAGAAAAATAAGTTTAGTATGTACACATAATTAGTAAAACTTATTACTGCTATTATATTCAAAATCACATTATGATCTTTGGATAGGCTGAGCCATTAATTCCTCTGTCCTCTTGCCAGATTTGGGCTAAACCTAACAGGCCTATTCATAGGATTCTGGAGAGACCACTGTGTGTTGGAGATGCATATGTTCTTCTTGGCTGTAAACCCTTTGTATTCGGAATATATCAAGACCTCAAGAATTGTGGACTTTTCAGGCATGGGAACTAGCTAAGGAGAAGAATTAAACCAGACTAGGAGAAAGATGGATGTGATTTGCAGAATGGGTTATTGGTATGTGACGTTTGCCAGGGTTGCCAGGGTTTGAATTGGGGTCGTTGGGTGGAATGTGTGGTTGTTGGTTGTTGGTTGTTGGCTGTTGGTTGAAAAAATAATGGAAAAAAAAAGAAAAGCTCTAGGCATTCTTGTTTAATATTTTAGCATTTTCCAATAAAAATATCATTTTTAGGCTTTTCTACCCTTTTGCTTTTAATACTATTAATGAATTTGAAGTTATATAGTATTGTTAATACTGTTATATATGTGTTGATTGATTGACTTTGTGCCATCAAGTGATTTTCAACGTTTAGCAACCATACAAATAGATTTATGATTATTTATCCCATACCTGTTCTTTCAAGTTTTTCAGTGATACATGCATCACCCTTGAAACTGAATCCACCCACCTCTCTGCTGGTCATCCTCTTCTCTTTCCTTCTATCTTTCCCACCATTAGAACCTTTTTCAGAAATCTGGGTCTTCACTTAACGTATTGAAGTATGATAATTTTAATTTTAATTTTAATTTTAATTTTAATTTTAATTATTTAATTTTAATTTAATTTTAATTTTTTTAATTTTAATTTTAATTAATTTTAATTATGTTATTATTTTATTTATTATTGTATTTATTATTTTGTTTTGTGTTTTGTTTTGTTTTGTTGTTATTATTTTATTTTATTTTATTATTTTATTTTATTTTATTTTATTTGTTTTGTTTTGTTTTGTTTTGTTTTATTTTGTTTTGTTTTGTTTTATTGTTTTGTTTTGTTTTGTTTTGTTTTGTTTTGTTTTGTTTTGTTTTGTTATTATTTTATTTTATTTTATTTTATTTTATTTTATTTTATTTTATTATTTATTTTATTTTATTTTATTTTATTTTATTTTATTTTATTATTTTATTTTATTTTATTTTATTTTATTTTATTATTTATTTTATTTTATTTTATTTTATTTATTTTATTTATTTTATTTTATTTTATTATTTTATTTTATTATTTATTTTATTTTATTATTTTATTTTATTATTTTATTTTATTATTTTATTATTATTTTCTTTTCTTTTATTATTATTTTATTTTAATCACATCACATCACATTACATTATTTTATTATTTTATATTTTATTTTATTTATGCTGCCATCTCACTATCAAGCAACTCTGAGCAGCTTACAACATCACAAAATAACAATATAAAACAATTAGAATGTGAAAAGCATTAAAACTTTGAGCATCGAAAGTTAAAATATTGAAAACCAACAATTTGTTTGTTTCAACTCAGAGGAATAGTTGGGGAAGAATATCTGAGGTTTCAAAGGTAACAGAAGGCATGAATTTGACATTTGTCAGTAATGTCCGGATTTAAAAATCAAACATTTGCTATTGCCACTGGATTAAAGATATGGAAATACTATACACAGGGGTGGGATTCAGCCGGTTCGGACCGATTTGGGCGAACCGAATGTTAATTTTCATCTGGTTCACTGAACCAGTAGTTGCAAGGATTGACTGACCCTGCCCACCCCGCCCCTCCCCTCCCACGAGTCTCCACGCGGCCCGTTTTGGATTCGAGGTAAGTGCAGGGCCCACACGGAGGCTCTGGGAGGACAAAAAATGGGCCTACGGGAAGTACCAGAAGTCCAGAAATGGGCCCATTTTTGGCATCCGGAGGGCCCCCAGAGCCCAGAGGAGGCCATTTTCGCCCTCCCGGAGGCTCGAAAAAAGCCTCCGGAGCCTGGGAAGGGCAAAAAACTGGCCTACTTGAAGTACTAGAAGTCCAGAAACGGGCCTGTTTCCGGCCTCTGGAGGACCTCTGGAGCCCGGGGGAGGCTGTTTTTGCCCTTCCAGAGGCTCGAGGAAAGCCTCCAGAACCTGGGAAGGGCAAAAATGCCTCCCATCATAGTGCAAGAGGCTGAGTAGGCCACGCCCCCATGGTCACGCCCACCCAGCAACCGGTCCTGTTTCCAGCCTCTGGAGGGCCTCCAGAGCCCAGGGGAGGCCATTTTCACCCTCCCAGAGGCTCGAGGAAAGCCTCCAGAGCCTGGGGAGGGCAAAAAACTGCCCTACTGGAAGTACCGGAAGTCCAGAAATGGGCCCCGTTTCCGGCCTCCGGAGTACCTCTGGAGCCCAGGGGAGGCTGTTTTCTCCCTCCAGAGCCTGGGGAGGGTAAAAATTCCCCCTTGCTGTAGTGCAGGAGGCCAGTAGGCCACACCCCCATGGTCATGCTCACCCAGCAACTGGGCAGAGAACCGGTTGCTAAAAATTTTGAATCCCACCCCTGACTATACAGAATGGTATATTTCAATAAGAGACCCAGTTTGGGGTAGTGGTTAAGGCCTCAGGCTAGAAACCAGTAGACAGTGAATTCTAGTCCCGGCTAAGGCACAAAGCCAGGTAGTTAATCATGGGCCAGTCAGTTTCTCTCAGCTCCAGGAAGCAGGGAAGGGGAAACCATATCTGAAATCTTGCTCTGGAAAATACAGACACTTGTCCAGGCAGTCACTAGGTGTCAAAACTGACTCAAAAATATCCCCTCCCCCCAAAAAAAGGCTTCAATAGTCCAAATTCTCAGGATCCTGATGACAACATTCATCTGGGATAAAAGGGCTTTTCAAGATTCCTTATGCTTTGATAATGCAAATAACTATTCAGGTTAGAGCAGCGGTAGGCAAAGTTGGCTCTTCTATGACTCGTGGACTTCAACTCCCAGACTTTCTGAGCCAATCATGCTAGCTCAGGAATTCTGGGAGTTGAAGTCAATGAGTCATAGAAGAGCCAAATTTTCCTACCCCTGGGTTAGAGTATCCCAGTAGAGATACTCAGTATGTCCTGATTTACACTGTGTGCATTTATGTGCCATGCCAACAATAGCACCACCACTATCACTACCACTGCTCTACCACTTGGCCACTAACACAAAGTCTGATTCCCTGACTACTGCTGTGAGAAGCCCTCTAGGCCAGGGGTCTCCAAACTTGGTAACTTTAAGGCTTGTGGACTTCAACTCCCAGAATTCCTCAGCTACCATGGCTAGCTGAAAAATTCTGGAAGTTAAAACCCACAAGTCTTCAAGTTGCAAAGTTTGGAGACCCGGGTCTAGACAATCCATTTGACTTCAGGCACATTCAGAGGCTGAAGATTCTTTCTAGAAATAAAGCTTTATTTCTAGAAATAAAGCTTTCTAGAAATAAAGCTGATTCTTTCTAGAAATAAAGCGAAGATCTTTAGTTGTAGCCTTTTTAGGTAAGAATTTCCAGAAGAAGTTCAAATGGACACTGAGATTGTCTTTAAGGATTAATCACCATCTACTGTTGATATAACCTTGTTACTCAGGAACCTTGCAGCCCATGACAAAAAAATGTAATTTTGTTAATCTGTTTTAAAAGGAAGATGGATTTTTAATAGATGTTTGAGAAAATAGAATAGTGGGTCGCATGCGTATTTATTTATATTTAAGAAGTCCAACTAAAATTAAAATAGTTTTTATATTTATGTGTGTATGTGTACACAGGCATGCACAATACATATCTATACATATGTGTGCATTGTACGGATCATATCTAGGTCATGCATATTTGGGGATGAATATGCAGAGAGAGTACATATATTCAAAATCATTAGCATGAGAGTTCATTTGAAAAGGTGATGGACAGTTCATCAGTTTGATTATTTTGTTTTAAATCCACCCTTCCCTCTTCGCTGGGAAAGGTTATGCTTTTACTTTTAAAAAGAAAAGCCTTAAGAGCTGGTTACAAAAAAAAAAATAACAAAGAATAACCGAGAAGACCAAAAGTGAAAGGCTCTTCAGATGAAGTTTAGCAAATTAAGTCATTGACCTGCAGAGGAGATTAATACAAACAAGGTGCACCTTCTTCTGAAGTAATGAATATTCTTCAAACAGCAAGGGAGCCGCTGGCTGCTGTTTGATGCTGATGACATTGAAAATTTAGGAGAAGCAAAATTCCATCATTTTTCATTTGTATGCAAATGTGCCAGTTCCAGAAATTAACCCCTGAACCCCATGTCAGTTTTCATCTGGAGGAATTCTCTTTGGCAAAGGCCACAGAGAGCAGCCTGGTGGCATTTCTGGGGTCACAAGGGTTCCCCTGTAAAATCAAAAGAAAGTGAGGAGGAGGAGGAAGATGAGGAGGAGGAAATAATGGTGATAGTTGTTGTCAGGACAATGGATTAGTGAAAGAGAGGAAATCATAATGTCAGCCATTGTTTACATCCTCCCTTCCACACATACACACACACATATAGGTGTTGGAGTAAAAAGCAAGAGAAACAGGGGTGGGTCCTAACTTACCTCGCTTCCGGTTCACTTCCTCCTGCATCACACATGCGCAGTGGCAAAAAATCCCCCCCCCCAAATTTTTAAAGCCAAAAACAAGATGGCGACCGCATGCACAGTGCTGGAAACTGGGCTTCTGCGCATGCTCAGAAGAATTTTTTTGAAAAAATCAAAAAAAGATGGTGGCGCCCATGGACTGGCACCGACTGAACCGGATCCGTGACATCATTGTGACATCACCAGCGGGTTGCTACTGGTTTGAGTGAACTAGTCCAAACCAGGAGGAACCCACCCCTGAAGAGAAACAGAGGAACTCCCTTCTCTGAGGCCCATCCCTTCTTGAAACAGAGAAAAGCCCCTAATCCTTTTCATTACTTTAAAAGATGAAGCATGGGCCAATATCCAATCCTATTTCTCTTTCTTCCAGCAAGGTCTTCAACAGTTAGAAAAGTCCCTTTGTGTCTCAGCACCTTGGATAAATGCCACTATCTGCATGTGAAGGGGAAAGAGGTGATTGAGAGGGTTTCTTTTATTTTTCAAATGGATGTGGATTTAATTATGCTAATTTATACAGCTATAAAGCTTTCCCCATCACCACCATCCCTCACTCACATAAAGGGACTAGCAAATACAGGTGTCCTTCACTGCAGACATTTAACGTTTAACCTCAGCCGTGTTTTGAAAAATGAGGCGAAAGGGTGGCCATGGTTAACAAGCAGGCAGTTTCCTGACAACTTAATGAGGAATCTCAGCAGTGAATACAGTACTTCCTCATAACAATCCTAAAGGATCAATGAGGGAATAGGAATTCAGCAGAGAACTCCCTACATTTCTCAGTTCACCGTCCTTGACTCTGTCAGATCCTATAGACAGGACCAATTTGCATCACGAAACAAAGAAGAATGTGGACCAAGGGGATACAAGCTATGTCTGATATGGCTGCAGTGTTGATTTGGTCATATGAACGATTCCTGCATGACTTAATACACACTTACAATTCCACACCCCACTGGGGTGCCTTGTTTATCTCAAAATCAACCGTTGTTTTGGCAAAGAAGGCCTGCTATTTCTTGAACAAAAAGGGATCACATCAGAAGAAATTTTTAGGAAAGTCAGATGAATCCTCATCACAGTGGAAGGATATAAAGTGAGTTTTCTGGCCATCACTCCAATGACCTCAAGGAAATCAGTAGGAATGAATCTTACGATATTCTGGATGGAATCAGTCTAGAACTGGGCCTTATATTTTACTATTTATTTATTTGATTTTTATCCTGCTGTTATTACTTTATAAATAACACAAGGTGGTGAACACACACAATACTCCTTCCTCCTTCTATTTTTCCCCACAGCAACAACCCTGTAAGGTAGGTTGGGCTGAGCAAGAGTGACTGGCCCAAAGTCACCCAGTCAGCTTTCGTGACTAAGGTGAAACTAGAACTCCCATCTCCCGGTTTCTAGGCCAGCACCTTCACCACTACACCAAACTGACTCTCCAATGTATTACAGGATCCAATTTGGGTCAGTCACCAGAGGTTTTGACTTCCAAGCTTTCAAACTCATGCTAGAGCCCATCCTCAGGGAACTTCTCTCTCACCATAGTCACCCCAATTAGAGAGACTGGTGAGAGAGAAATTCCCTGAGGATGGGTTCCAGCACAAGTCCAAAACCTCTGGTCCCGGTGACTGACCCAGATTGGATCCGGCAACATTATCCTGGGACACGTATATTTTATTTATTTATTTGTTTGTTTGTTTGTTTATTTATTTATTTGTCAAACATGTATAGGATAGTAGTAGTTTGTATAAACATAAGTAAAAAGTAACGATAAAAGAGGACAATAGGACAGTAGAACAGGGACGGTAGGCACAGTGGTGTGCTTATGTATGCCTCTTACAGACCTCTTAGAAACGGGGAGAGGTCGACAGTAGACAGTCTAAGGTTAAAGTTTTGGGGGTTTGGGGAAGAAACCACAGAGTCAGGTAGTGCATTCCAGACATTGATCACTCTGTTGCTGAAGTCATATTTTCTGCAGTCGAGTTTGGAGCGCTTTACATTTAGTTTGAATCTATTACGTGCTCGTGTATTGTTGCGGTTGAAGCTGAAGTAGTCATTAACAGGAAGGACATTTTGGTATATAATTTTATGAACTACATTTAGATCAGATCGGAGGCGACGTAGTTGTAAATTGTCTAATCCCAGTATTTCAAGTCTGGTGGAATAAGGTATTTTGTTGTGAGCGGAGGAGTGAAGGACTCTTCTTGTGAAATATTTCTGGACTCTCTTGATTGTATTTATGTCTGATATGCAGCGCAGGTTCCAGACAGGTGAGCTGTATTCCAGAATTGGTCTAACAAATGTTTTGTATGCTCTGGTTAGCATTGTAATGTTGCCAGAGAAGAAGCTACGCAAGATTAGATTAACAACTCTTAGTGCCTTTTTGGCAATGTTGTTACAGTGGGCTCTAGCACTTAGGTTGTTGGATATGAGTACTCCAAGGTCTTTGACAGAGTGAGGGTCATCTACAAGTTCGTTTCCTCCAAGTTTGCATTTTGTATTCTGATTTTTTTTTTGCCAATGTGTAAGACAGAGCATTTGTTGGTTGAGATTTGAAGTTGCCAGTTGTTTGACCATTATGCTACATGATCAAGGTCTTTTTGAAGGGTAGCAACATTGTCAGTGGTGTTAAATAGTTTAACATCATCAGCAAAAAGAACGCAGTTGCTTATAATATGATCACAAAGATCGTTTATGTAGAGTATGAAGAGTGTTGGTCCTAGAACACTGCCTTGAGGGACACCACTGTTGACAGGAGCAGGATTTGATATGGCACTTCCTATTTTGACCACTTGTTGTCTGTTAGACAGGAATGCAGTTATCCAATCATGTAGGGGTCCAGAAATGCCATAGGATTTTAGTTTCAGAAGTAGTTTGTCATGTACTACTGAATCAAAGGCTTTACAAAAGTCTATGTAAATTGCATCTATTGTTTTACCTTGATCAAGTTGAGTGGTCCATATGTTTTTGCAGTGCAAGAGTTGCAGATTACAGGATAATTTTTTTCTGAAACCAAATTGTTTGTTGGAAAGTAGGTTATTAATTTCTAAGTGGAGTGTAATGGATTGGTTTATGATTGATTCCATGACTTTACAGGTGACGCAACCCAAAGATTCACTTTCATTCTCCAACGTATTGGCTTTATCAAAACTTAACTCTACGTTCTGTGAAACTTTAGGTAGTAGACAAGCTGGCATGAAGCTCTTCCTTCCCTGATGCTGCTCTGAGGCTGAAGTAATACATGTTTGCTAACTTGTTTGCTCAGAGGCCATTTACTTGACAATCTCTTGATTATAGAGACTGCCTTTGATTACCTTTCAAAATAACTCAGACCTTTGGAATGAGGGTTTGTTTTCAGAATTACGACCTGCGTTTTATTCTTGTGGGTTTTCCCCCTTGAAATGGAAGTGCCAGCCTTAGAGCCAGCCAAATTTTGGTAAGGAGCCCAGTGATATATCACATTTCTTGGGCAGATCTCATTTTTGTAACTGCACAGGAGTCCTTTTTTTAAAACAGGAAAATCTACCGTACACAAGGCAAAGAGGTATGCCCTGGCTTTTAACAGGTTTCAGGAATTTTCTTGGAATTTGTTCTATAGCTAAAGGCTAAAAGATTTAAAGGTTTATGCCTGGAAAAACATAGCTGAAATATTGCCATCCGTGCGTTTTGTTCCTTGGCTGAGACAAACAATTCATTTTGGTACCAAATAAGATGCACAGTTTTCACAAAGCCTCTCTCCACAAAAACTAAAAAAAGATCAATTGTGTGAGAAATGCTTTCATGGGTGAATTTTATTTATGCAAATGACAAAAATCTCATTCCAAAGTGTGCTAATTTTATATGCTGTGATTGGAGAGGGGAAAATATCAAATCCAGGTGTAATTCTCTTCTTCCACGTGTCAATTTTTTACACATTGAATGATAGCAGATAGTTCAAAATCTGCTACAGACTGGAAATGTTTGGACTACTGAAAGGATAGCTGTATAAGTCACTAAAATATGTACTAATTCCATAGGCCTCAAATGCCCAGCATTCAGGAGTGAGCTAAATGGAATTGGGAGATAGACAGACAGTCTCTCAGTTTGCCATACAATGTTTAACCCTTTTGATATATGCTTCTTGCCTTCCCAAAGTGCTTAAACCCTCAAGCAGTAGATAGGAAAGCATCACTATCTATTTTGGTACACATAGAGCACAATTGGTAAGTTGAATGATTGCTCCATCTTTTCTGAGGCAACAAAGGACCAAAAGTGAAATACCTACTAAAGATCAGAAGGCGAGGCTAGCATCAGAAAGCTGGGAACAGAGATGCATTCTTTTCCTTTGGCAGACTCATATCAAGACCAGGGGCGGGTTGCTTACTTAACGATACCGGTGCGCTGCGTGCGTATCTCCACGTTTTGTGCGCATGCCCGCTCACTACGCGCACGTCCCCCTCACGCGATTTTGGCGAGATTTTGCTTCTGTGCATGCGTGGAAGCAAAATTGCACTGAAATCTCTCTCACACGTGCATCCCCTCACGAGATTTCGGCGAGATTTTGCTTCCGCGCATGCACAGAAGCAAAAAAGCTGAAAAATTCTTTTTAAAAGATGGTGACGCGCGTGACTGTCCGGCGAAGACGGCACCGGAGCAGTCGCACACAAATTGCGTAATCGGAGGGTCCCTACCAGAGCTGCGCACTGGACCGCACCGGTAGGAACTCACCCCTAATCAAGACAGAAAAAACAGAATAACAGAGTTGGAAGGGACCTTAGAGGTCTTCTAGTCCAACCCCCCGTTTAGGCAGGAAACCCTACACCACTTCAGACAAATCGTTGTCCAATCTCTTCCTAAAAACTTCCAGTGTTGGAGCATTCATAACTTCTGGAGGCAAGTTGTTCCACTGATTAACTGTTTTAACTGTCAGGACTATTCTGTAATGTGGACAATAGAGCCACATTACAGCCATTTTTGTTCATTGGAAATTGGGAGATGTTCTCTGTCCTCCTGCACAATTATCAACAATGGAGAAGCCGCCACATGGAGTGGTGTGTTACAATGAAGGATATACTAATAGTGTAAAACAGGAGTTTCCAAACTTGGAAACTTTAAGAGTTGAAGTGCACACATCTTAAAGTTGCCAAGTTTGGAGATTCCTGGAGTAAAGGAATAATTGTAAGTCAGGTTTCAAAATTAACTTTACCCATCATGCAAGTTAAAGAGTACCTGTTTTCAAGTTTAAAATATAAGATATTGTTGAATAAGGTTTCATGATAAATGGAAAATGTCCCAATTCACAGTGTTTCCAGTAAATGATTGTATTATGGTTTGAGTTCATTATAAAACATTTTGCACTTAATATAAAAATACAGCCTATGGTAGTAATAGCCTTTAAAAGTACTTTATTTGAATATCAATATATAAATGTAATAATATATTTCTTAATAAGTCTTAACTTGATTATACTCTTACACTTAAATCATACAAACTATTACTTATAAATTTATTAGAGTATAGTAAGTAAATAGCTAGTTATTCAATTATTTTGCAACTTTCTATCTGTTTAGATCCCAATTTCAGGATTGTGTATAATAAAGTATCACCAAAGGATAAAACAGAAAACACAACCCTTTAAAAAGTCCTACCTCCTTTCCAAATCTGATGAGTACCGGATGGTTGGATTACCATTCCCATTGTTCACAGCCGCCATAACCTTTTCACTAACAGGGCTGGGAGCTGCTAGACTGGGAGAAGTTTGTTGTGTTTGTTGAGTAGAGAATCTCAGTCTCTGTGAGGTGAAGTGTGTTCCACTAAGACTGTGGCAGTGGTGGTATTCAGCCTGTTCTCTCCGGGTCGTGCGAACCTGTAGCAGCGATTGTGGGAGGCTCCGCGACTGCGGGAGGCTCCGCCCACCCACCCCAACATAATGCGTGAGCACTGTGCATGCTCAGAACGCCGTGTGCATGCACAGATGAGGCACATGCGAGTGAAGCATGTGCATGCATGCGCGCACTCACACTTGCGAACCGGTAGGGAAGATAAGTGAATCCCACCTCTGGACTGTGGAATCAAATATGGCCTTTTCTACCCCAATTAAATGAATAGAATAGAATAGAATAGAATAGAATAGAATAGAATAGAATAGAATAGAATAGAATAGAATAGAATAGAATAGAATAGAATAGAATAGAATAGTTCGATCCTAGGTAGAGGCAGATATAGGGTCTCCTTCTTGGGCAGGGGGTTGGACTAGATGACCTGCAAGGTCCCTTCCAACTCTGTTAATCTGTTAAATTAAGAATAGAATTGGTTCCCACCAGAATCTAGCCTGGAAACTGAACTACTCCAGGGAGCAGATAGACTTCAGGACTTAATGTCTTTCCACTTGGGGCTATAAATACTTTCTATTCCATTTCCTTGATGCCTTTAAATTATCTCCCATCTGAATTTCCTTTCTTTCTCCTTTTAGGAATCTTCTATACAAGGTCTTCCTTCTTGAAATTTAAAGATAAAAAGCAATAAAAGACAAAAATGATCAAGAGGTGATACCTTTAGCTAAAGATTGTGTACAGTATTTGTCTGTATACATGGCATTTATAGCTCAACTTGCCTATTCATGTTTGGTCATTTTTACTAACTGACAAGGTAGTATGTAAAAATACACTGCAGCTTAAATTAATTATGACGCCCAATCTTGCAAACTGATAGTGGTAGATAAAATAATAGCAAACTTAGAGTTTGCTAAAAAACTTACCGCATTTTTCGGAGTATAAGACGCACCTTTTTCCTCCCTAAAAGTGGCTGAAAATTTGGGTGCGTCTTATACTTCGAAGTAGCTTTTTTTTTCCAGCCCTAACTAGGTGCTAACAGATCTTCCCAGCTCTTACCTTGCAGGCTTTTTCATTGTTACTCTCTCCAAAGAATGTTTTTCCAGCCCTAAGTCTTTGCAGAATTTTTTTTCATTGCTCTACTTGCTCCAAAGAAGTTTTTTTCTAGCCCTAACCAGGTGCTAACTATCTTCCCAGCTCTTACCGGCTTGCAGGCTCTTTCATTGTTACTCTCTCAGAAGAAGGTCTTTTAAAGTCCTAACCAGGGGATAAAATAATGTGCTAAAGCTGACCAGACTAAGGACGCTAGCCAGATGAATACCTGGTAGGCAGATTGTTTTCCCCTATTTTCCTCCCCCAAAACTAAGGTGCATCTTATACTCCGGTGCGTCTTATACTCCGAAAAATACGGTATATTCTTTTGATTATATGCTTGAGCTATATTCTGCTTGATAGTGCTTTATAGCCATCTCTAAGCAGTTTGCAGTACCAGCGTATTGCCTCCAACAATCTGGGTTCTCATTTTACGGAGCTCGGAAGGAAGGAAGGTTAAGTCAATCTTGAGCTGGTCAGGATGGTACTCTTGGCAATGGACAGAGTTTGCCTGCAATACTGCATTCTAACCATTGTGCCACCACGGCTCTTTGTTATTATAAAATAAATACTAAAAAAAAGTTAATGCAGTCAATTATTACAATAATTTAGCATGATCTTTGTATCAGAGAATCAATCAGTCAATCAAGGAAACAATCTTTAGAATGACGTCATTAGAAAACTAGCTAGATGAGCAGGTTTCATTCAAAGTATGTTTTCAAATGTGTAGGTTTTCCATTCCTTCGACATGAATGTTGTGAAAGTGTTTTGGGGGGGAGAGGAGGGTGGAGAGGAGGGTATACAATATACGGTATGCAAGAAAATGGTGCATTTGCCTCCTGGCACCCTGCGAGGGTCCACCCATCCCCTTCCAGTCAGGTTTATTGTTTTATAAGTCTTGGTAGCGATTTGTGTTTAATTTTCTTAACTTTATATCTCCCTGACCAAGGGTCGCACCCTCTGTTTCACTTCTCTCTCTCTTTAGAGGCTTGATTTTACTTTTACAATATCTCTATGCTCTGCAGGATTGTTTAAGATTCGCTTTATGTGAGAAATAGACAGACGTTGACACGTTTCTTGAACAAACCAGAAAACAGTTTATTTAAATACAACTTCTCAGTAATTGTCAAGTGAATTTGTTACAGCCACAACCAGCTATTTAATTCTTTTTTTCTCTTCTTCCCCTCAGAGACTCTCCTTGCTTTCCTGACTAAATCTAAGAAAATCCAATTCTTCTTTGTTTCTAGGCCTATAGATAAGAGCATGTTTCACCGTTTATCTCTATCTACAAATAACACAATATATCAGACAATAAAGTTACCTGACCCTGGCACCTGCTTCCCACAGAACTGTCTAAGGGCCTATCTTCTCTCCTGTCAACTTCCCTCTTGGACAGTTAAACTCAGGCAGAGAGTCACTATAAACCTTCCCTCTTTGGAAGTTCACACAAAACAGAGCTCTTCACAGCTGTTCTTACTAAACCTTCCCTCCTGGAAGTTACACACACAGATTGAGAGCTCTTCACAGCTCTTCTTACTAAACCTTCCCTCCTAGAAGTTACTACAGACAGAGAGCTCCCTCAGCTCTTCCAACTAGGCCTTTTATAGTTCCTGGCCCTGCTAGTTATGATCCGATTGGCTGTCTCTTATGATGTCATCTATCCCCCCTCCCTTCTGGAGCACTGGGATAAACACCTCCCCCTTTCTACTTACCATACATTTAAAAGCTGTTTGGCTCTATACTTACTTGTTTAAACAGTTCCTTTTAACCACATTTTAACTTTATACAACAACTTACTATTTTACATTCAGTACCTGTATGTGGGCACCACACACCCTCATCCCTTTTCATAAAGAACAGACTTCCATTGGAACACAACTGCCGAAAATTGTAGAATAGAACTGCATGGTGGAGAATGCATTCCCATCACATTCCAGCCTGGAAACTGAACAAGTAATCCTCAATTTATAACCAATTGCTTAGCAGCAAGTTTCAAGAGATACCCACCCCCAAAAAAGCTACATTCAAAGTTACAGTTTTGCCCCTTCCGATGTTGAGATAACCGTAAACCCCAAAAACTGTAATGGAAGCAATAACATAGGCACATAATCTTTGTTTTTAAATAGTAAAAACTTAAAATGTCTCCCCACCCCCCCCAAAAAAGCCCCCAAACCCTAACCCTACCAAACTATAGGAGATGATGGTGTTGCATATTTTTATTATAGCTATTGTGGCTTTGAAGCATATTTAAGTGGGATTTCTAGCAACTCAAAGAATGTCCACTCCTGGTTTTATAACTTAGAAACTATATTATTGTTGATTTGCTAAGTCATGTCCAACTCTTTGCGACTCCATGGACCATAATAGGCCAGGCCCCTCTGCCCTCCACTGTCTCCTGGAGTTTGCCAAAATTCATGTTCATTGTGTTAATAACACTATCTAACCATCGAGGGGTGGGTTCTGCTTTTCTTCTCTGGCGGTTCGCTCCTTGATGCGCCCCCTGCGTGGACATCGATGACTACGTTTTAAAATTTCTCAAATTACACGATAGTATCAGATAATGTGCACTGCACAAAGGAAGAAAACAGAGTGGACATTTTGTGCTTCGTGGAGTGTTTGTGTTGCAGCTGAATTTCACCTTAAAAAGATGTCAGCTCTAAAAAGATGCCCAGCTTTTGGTTGCCTGTGTGAAGGTGGAGGGGGGGCAGGGGGGGTATAATATATAACCCACACCACAAAAGTCTCGCTTCCCTGGTAAAAAGATCCAGCATAATTTTCAGTTTACGATACTCTTTCAAGGCTTTCAGTAACTGATCTTTTATCTACAAAGCAACTCTGGGTAATCATTTGTTGCTACTCAGTGACTCAAAATTAAAAATAATGTTTTGGCACAACCAGTAATAGTCAACAGTAGTTCTTAATGGAAAAATGCGTAGATGTGAAATAACAAGGGAGTACGGTTTACTCTCATCTAATTAACCAACACTATTTCAAAAAAGAAATCCATGCTGTGCACATTTGACAAAATATAGGAGTGTGGAGGACAAGGGGGGGGAGCTGAAAGAAATTTATACATCACGAAGTTTCTAGCCCCGACTTTCTTTCTTTCTCTTTCTTTCTTTCTTTCTTTCAATTTTTCCTGCTTCCAACCTGACCTTTTCCCCAAATGGTTTGTCTATAACTTAATACAACTCTAATTCTTTTGAAATCATGTTCACAGTTAGCATAATTGGTGTTATATAGTCCTAAAGAACATTCTGGAATATTCTGTCACTAGACACTAAATTGAAAATTTAAAGGAAATGACAGAAAGAGCTGGAAGGGGTGGGGGGAGAGGGAAAAGTAGGCTTTTAAATCTAATTTGCTATGCACCCCAGTAGGGTAATAGATGCAATGGAAGGTCTTTTATGGCGCTTCCATATCCAAAAGGCATTTAGGTAGCAAAGGATGTTTAAGCAGACCCCCTGCATTTTCCCTTTAAGTGGGGATAGCAGGAAATAAGGTATATAGGTTGGTGTCCTCCTGCTTTTTATTTCCTCGGGAATACAGCTAATGGAAAGGGCACCTTCAGCTACTTAGCAGATCACAAAGGGTGCCCTAGCGAGACTCCCTCAGGTTCCCATGAATAGAAGGATCTATTCTTTTTTAGAACGGCAGAAGCCATACAGTGAGTTAAATCCTTCAGGTGGGTCTTTTCAGATTCCAATAGTGAAGAGTAACTGGAGAATTGGTCGGGATTTCACTGGGCCTCAGCAGGTTTGAGATCAAAAGCTCCTCTTTAAATAAAAAAAAGTCCTGTTGAGAAATCTTAACGCCCCTTTTGTAATGTGACTTTAAAAAGTTAATACAAAGCACTCTTCAAACTGAAGCGCCGAACCGGCATGAACAAAGAGTGTATCAGAACCGATGCTATTAACAGAAGGTTGACAGGAACAGCATTTGTTTTAAAGGAAGATATTCTACAAATTCTCTCCTGTAAAGAGTGTGGCGCAGCACAGCAAGAGTGGAAATTGCTGCTGATGACCGGCATACAAACAATTCACGTCCTGTTCAATCTGTGTGTTTAATGCGATTTCCAATTGTCCAAATTTAAGTGAGAAAACGGATGCATTAAAGTGTACACTCTCTGTATTCAGCCTAACTATTCCTTTATTTAGATAATTCACTGAGTTATCTCCTCAGAACCACAAAAGTTAATCAACTACAACTTTAAGGGGGAAAACACATTTCCATTAATGAAAATGACATTTTCATTATAGTGCTAGCATTTCTAGGCCATTATAATTGTATGACTAGTCAGTCTCTTTTCTACCTGTTATATTCAAGGCGGTTTTCATGATGTTTGGTAGGACACGGAAAGGGATATGTGTTTCTGACATTCCTGAAAATCACAGTTGAGTGAGCTCCTAAATTCAACCTGACACGTAACATTTTTCAACCCAATTAATTAAAAACTATGGATGCTCATCAGTCATCTGGCACCACTTCTTTCTTCATCCTTGTGCCAAACTGTTAGTTGTGCAGTCTGTTTTCTTCCTATTTTTTTTAATCTGGCCTGAGATATTGATATTGATTATTAACTGACCCGCTTTTGAGCAGCTGACAGAAGAATTAACCCATTGAAGCTCTGGCTCTTGAAATTAATTAAACAGAATTCTTCCCTGCAATGTGGACACAATCCTATACACATTTATACATAGTTATTCTGAAGATGAAACAATAAGTGCAATGATATGCTGTTTTATGACCATGAATTACAAGAAAGTTTTCATTAATTTTAATAGCAGTTACTGAGTGACATTCTGAAATGGTGGACAAGTGAAATAACTAGACTGGTCAATCATAACTAAGGAAATTTCCTTGAGTTCAAGCATAATTCAATTTTCTTTCCAATTTTCTTTTTACATATTTCTCACTATTTACCAAAGGGATTAGCTGGATTCTAAACGTTTAAAAACAAAGCTATTTCAAAAAGGCATTTTTTCCTAGAATCCTGGCTTATCGAGATCAAACAAACATGATGGTGAATGATAGATAATCACTTCTGTTTAATACCTCAAAAAAGCTTGAGCAACTAAGTAAATCAGGCACCTTATGTCTACTTTTTTATAACCATTCTATCAAGCAGAGATCCATATTTTGTTATTATTTCATCAAATCAGAATCTTAAGGTACAGTTTATCCCTGGTTTAAGACTGCTGCATGCTGGAAAAGTTGAGATATCAGTGTGATTGTAACAGTCAATAAACCACAGAAAGCTATTTCTAATTTGGTGAGCCACTTCCACTGAAAATCAGAATCAAGCAGGGGTGGTGGGAGGGGAGTCAAAGAAAGCAGGGTTTGTGCTCCATTCCACAAGATGAGATAAAAATTATGGCTCACCATTATGTATAACCTGGTTTGCTCCCTTCTTAACTATTTAGGAAACACATCTTAACTATTTAAATTTATCTCCCATACTTTATAAGATACTTAAAGCTCATGAAATACCCTTCTAGTCCCCAAAGAATGTAATCTTTTCCAGCCTCATCAAATTCCAGTTATTAAAAGTAAGCCTAGGCACATTGTTCAACTCAGCTTGCAGAAAATGCTCAGAAGCTCATTCATACATTCACATGGCTCTGACAAAAACGATCGATCATATGCTACACACCAGTGTCATCCATATTTGGTATTTAGATAGAAGTAATAAGAATGGATCACCACAGTGAATGAAAATAATCAACTGCTAATGCACATTTATCTTTGGCTTGGAAAGAATGTATGCGAGGAATCAGCAAAATTATACTGGACCCTAACCAGTGGTGGGTTCCTACCAGTGCGGTCCACTCTATAGCACCGGTAGCGGCCCACTGGTGATGTCACAGTACTGGTGCGGTCGGTTGCTGGTGCCTGGGTGCCGCCATTTTTTTTAAAAAAATAATTTTTTAAAAAATTTTCTTCTGCGCATGCCCAGAAGCCGAGTTTTCGGCACTGCTCATGCGCTGCCTTCCTACTCCACAGTGAGTCCAAGCAGGGGAGGATGGCTGAGGGAGCGCGTGAGACACTGAAAGAACGGGCGGCAGGAGCTATCTCCATTCCCCTCCCTTCAGCAGTCCGAGAAGCCACGAACGCGTGGTGATGATCCTAGGCATTTTCGCATGTTTGAGGCTTCTCGAGCTGCTGAGGGGAGGGGGAATGGGTGGCAGGACCAATCTCAGTTCCCCTCCCTTCAGCAGTCTGAGAAGCCACGCCCACCCAGTCACATGGCTGCTAAGCCACACCCACAAAATAAGCCACACCCACAGAGTGGTAGTAAAAATATTAGGAACCCTCCCCTGACCCTAACTATCTCACTTCAAAGAGATGGAGATTGGTGCTGATCCAGTTATGAGAATAAAACAACTTTGTAAGATTTTATATATAATATCATATTTTATGTTAAAGAGGGTTTCTTTCCAGCTTGCAGAAATTCATTGTGCCTCCCACATGGCTGACCCCCAAATATCGTTGTTACCAGAAATTACGTAGAATATAACTTAGTTCCACCATTTTGCTGATCTTGGCTGATTTTGAAAAGCTAAGCAAGGGTGAGACTTGGACAGTATTTGAATGGGAGATTTATTTATTTTATTTATTTATTCCTTCTTATAAGCCGCCCAACTCCCAAGGGACTCAGGGCGGCGTACAGCATGTAAGAGATCATCAGGAAATGGAGGGGCTGGGGATAGATTGAATTTTGAATTGAATTAAATTGAATGTAAATACAACAAACAAGGAAAGCAAACAAAACCCAGCAGTTTCCTGTGGCAGACCAGTTCCACATTATTGCCAAGAAAATAGATCTAAACAGCTGTACGAAGTCATCAGGCGTTGCTCTCAGTTTAAAGGAGATTTGATTTCATGTAAATATATGGAGAATGGAAATCTCCTAAAGAGAGACAGTGCCTTCATGTCCTGTCTTGTTACGGTACATCTGAAGGAAGAGGTTTTTAATTGTCTGGAGCTGCCAAATTTTATTTCTGAGATATAAATCTCAGTTAAAGAAAGTTTCTGGCTCTAGGTATGGGGAACTGAAGACTTATCCCTGGCGTATACACCTGTGCAATATTTTGTTATGCTCCCCCCACTCAATTTCTGGGCCTATCTCCCTGTAATCAGACTTCATAGACAAACCATCATCATCAGATTGAAAAAGATGCCAGTGGATGAGCACACTGGAACACGGCAGCCTGATTTATGGCTGCTTTGATGTTTAAGAGCAATCTCAATGGAAGCACAAATCCACTTTTATTCCTGTTTCAGTTCACCTCCTAACAATGCTGGCACCAGAATTGCTCTGCTTACAACAGCTTCACAAATCAGAGATCATTAAAGGCTTATTTGTATATCTAAGTGGAATTGCCTTTACTCTCTTCTACACCACCAGCGTGTTTTAACGGCATGGCTGGTACAATATTGAGGTATGCAAAGGGGAGAATACAAACATCCTAATAAAACTAATAAATTAGGCTGAATGTAATTATCCAAGCTGGAACTGGGCCAGAACACTTAGGCAAATCCTTCTTTAGCAGAAGAAGCCCTCCGAGGTATGATCACTTCAGGAGGAAGCATGGCTGTTAACAAGATATTCAAAAAGGAGAAGTCAGTTCCAAAGATAGCACCGTTCTTGTACTGCCACAGAACTCATATTTACAGTAAATGGTAATATTTGCTTCTTTCATCAGGGTTCAACAAGGTCAGATTGGGCTAAGCGCTCACTACCATTCAGGCAGGACATCCCACAATGTCTCTTTTTAAAAAGCCAAGTTGTAATGAGGGCTCTTAGGTGCTCTCTGGGCTTGGGTGTTTTCTTGCAGACGTTTCATTACCCAAACTAGATAACATCATCAGTGCTAGTTTGGGTAATGAAATGTCTGCAAGAAAGCTAGAAAGCTCAGAGCAAGCTAAGGATCCCTCATTTCAACCCGGAGTTACAAATATTCTCATTTATTGGTATGACAAATTGCTTTTTCAATAGTAACACAGGGCCAGCGTTACTATTAAGTAAAATGAAACCGTGGTAGTAGCAAATCTCCCAGAACGAAGCTAGGGAACCAATCATTTCTATTCCATAAGGAGTTTTGAATAACTAGTTCAGCAAATTTATTTATTTAGTTTAATTTGTATGCCGCCCAATTCCGCGGGGACTCTGGGCGGCTCACAAAAAAAAAAAAACAATAGAAATCAAGATAAAAACTTCTAAAAATAAGTTAAAACATGTTTACAATGGCAAAATCCTTTCACTCTAACATCTTCTCTATGCGTCACTGGTTCCAGGCCTGCTTGAAAAGCCAGGTCTTTATGGCTTTCCGGAAGGCCAACAAGGTGGGGGTGGTCCGGATCTCAGGCGGTAGCTGGTTCCAGAGTACCGGAGCAGCCACAGAGAAGGACCTTCCCCGTAACCCCGCCAGCCGACATTGTTTAGCTGACGGGACCTGGAGAAGCCCAACTCTGTGGGATCTTATTGGTCTCTGGGAAGTGTGAGGTAGCAGGCGGTCTCGGAGATAATAGATGGGATGCATTCTCTAAGTGGTCATTGGCTGCAGGTTATGTATGCCACTGGTCAAAAGTGGTGATGGGTGTGGCTAGATCCAAAGTAGACACACACATATATATATATATATATATATATATATATATATATATATATATATATATATATATATATATATATATATATATATATATACATATATATATATACATACATACATACATACATACATACATACATACATACATACATATATATATATATATATATATATATATATATATATATACATACATATATATATATATATATATATATATATATATATATATATATACATATATATATACATATATATATATATATATGTTTTCTGAGGTTTTCGCGGGTGTTTGTATGTAGGTCTTTGGGTATTCGGGTTTTCTCCCGTGTGAAATTGGAAGTGTCTTGGCGACGTTTCGATGAAGTCTCATTCATCATCTTCAGGCTGGTGTCTTCTGCTTCCTGCTTCTAGGAGCAATGTGAGATTGCTGCTGTTTCTTCCTTTTAACTGCCAGTGGAGGTTTGAACTGATAGGATGGGAGCTTGGCTGTGTTCTGATTGGTTGGAGGTGTGTTCTGATTGGTTGGGGGCTTGGCTGTGCTCTGATTGGCTGGGGGGTTAGCTCTGCTCTGATTGGCTGGGGGTGTTCTTAGGTTAGTCTGACTTACAGAGGCATTTGAGCTGGTGAGCTGCATTGCTGCTGTTTGGCTTCTGGTTCTTGGTCGTGCCACATCTTCATGGAGGGTGTCAGTTTGCTTCATGTATGGATTGGAGGGGTTTAAAGTGGCTAATGATGCAGCTGTCATATGGCTTCTGGTTTGTGGTCGTGCCTCATTGGTGTGGGTTTGGGTTTGCTTATTGCGTGGATGTGTGGTGGTGACATCCTGTGTGGTTTTCGTGAGTGTGGGTCTGGTGTCGTTCTTTGTGTTAGGGACTCATTGTCAATAAGGGCGGGTTTCCAAATGGCTGGTAGGCGGGAGGTGTCATCTCATTTATTCATGCTGTGTGGGCGTTTTTCTATCTCGATGGCTTCTCTGATTATTCTGTTGTTAAAGTGTTCAGTTTTGGCGATAGTTCTGGTCTTTTTAAAGTCGATTTCATGTCCTGTGGCTTTAAGATGTTGGACCAGGGAAGAAGTTGGTTCCTCTTTTTTGACTGTGTTCTTGTGTTCTTCAATGCGTGCACTTATTCTTCTGTTGGTTTGTCCAACGTATGTGGTGGGGCAGGCGGTGCATGGAATGTCATATACGCCTTGATTTTCTAACTCAATTTTGTCTTTGGGGTTTCTTAGGATGGTGGATATTTTTCGGTTTATGCAGAATGCTGTCTTGATGTTGTGTTTGTGGAGGATCTTGCTGATTCTGTCTGTGGTGCCTTTTATGTATGGGAGGAGGGCTTTGCCGTTTTCTTGTTCTCTGTCTTGGATTTTAGTGGGGGTTTCTTTTTGGATTAGGTTGGTGATCTTATTTCTTTGGAATCCATTGGATGCTAGTATGTTAGTGAGAGTATTTAGTTCGGTTTTTAGGTGTTGTTCGTCAGCTAGGCATTTTGTTCTGGAGATGAGTGTCTTGGCTACAGAGTTGATCTGTGCTGGGTGGTGGTGTGAGAGTGCATGCAGATAGCGGTTAGTGTGGGTTTTCTTCTGGTAGATGGTGTGTCCTAGGGAGCCATTGGATTTCTTGTAGACTAAGACATCTGCCAGCTCGCCACTCAGCCTTTTGGAATCGGGAAGGGGATCGCAGCGCTGCCGCCTGAAAATGCTTTCCTCCTCAGGCTGAGTGGCGAGCTGGCAGATGGGTGGAGGCTTCTTCAGCTCCGCAGCTTCCTTGGGGCAGCAGCAGGACAAGGACCCTCCAACCCGAGGTTCGGCTGACCCCTGGGCGACTCACATACCTGCGTGGCGGTGGCAAATGATCACCTCCCCCCTCCCCTCCGCGAACATCTGCGGCGCGCTGTCACAATCGGCCGGCTCAGGCTAGAAGGAGGGAAATAAAAAATAAAAAAGCTCCTTCACTCTTAAAGGGGCGGCTGCCTCCTGAGGACGGGGGTGGCTCCCTAGAGGTGGCTGATTGAGGGTCCTTCTCAGGCAGAGACCCCCGCGGCAGCAGGGGCTGCAATGCAATGCTCTGAGCGGCGTGCAAAAAGCCTTCCTCCAATTTTGGAATCAGGGAGGGAAGTGTTTTCAGGCTGCAGCCTAAAACGCAATGCTCTTTTTTTGCTTCTGCAATCACTTTTCTCCCCATTCCAAAAACAGGGCAAACGGTGGGGTGTCCATAGAAACCCCACCAAAGCCAGCAGATTTATTTCAAAGAGAGGGAGGGAGGAAGAGAGGGGGGAGGAGAGAGGGAAGGGGAAGAGAGAGAGAGAGAGAGAGAGAGAGAGAGAGAGAGAGAGAGAGAGAGAGAGAGAGAGAGAGAGAGAGAGAGAGAGAGAGAGAGAGAGAGAGAGAGAGAGAGAGAGAGAGGAGGGGCGCATACCACAGTCACTTGCTAAAGTATTGAATGCTAGGTATGGCAGAATTATTTTTTTCTTGTTTTGCTCCCCCAAAATTAAGGTGCGTCCTATATTCCAGTGCGTCCTATACTCCGAAAAATACGGTACATACATTTCGTCCATCTATGTTGAAGAGCGAAGAAAAAAAATATAGTATTTATGGACTGCAATTATGGTAAATTGAAATGAGAGTTATCAATCACAAAACCCTGCCTTACTCTCATTTGCCCCACTCCCTTATATGAAAAAAATGAATCTCCCAAATCTTTCTGAATTTGTTTTAGATTTGAATGTGGATTGACCCAACTTATATCATAACAGTACTCAGAATCCACCGAATTGCTCATGTTAAGCCATGGTGGCGCAGTGGTTAGCATGCAGTACTGCTGCAGCTAATTCTGCTGACTCCTGGCTGCCTGCAGTTCCACAGTTCGATTCTCACCAAGCTCAAGGTTGACTCAGCCTTCCATCCTTTCAAAGTTGGTAAAACGAGGACCCAGATTGTTGGGGGCAATAGGCTGACTGTCTAAACCGCTTAGAGAGGATTGTAAGGTATGGTGAAGCAGGGGTGAAATGCTGCCGGTTCGGAAGGGCCGGTCAGTTGTTGCAGAGCCGATGGAGCTGGCGGCGGTTGTGGCGCGGGGCTTCTCCCGCCCGCTTCCCCCGCCCACCTGGATGCCACCATTTGAGTTCTTCTATGCTCTGTGCATGCGCAAAGCATTCTGCGTATGCACAGAGCGTAGAAGAACTCAAATGGGGGCATCCAGGCGGGCGGGGGAAGCAGGCGGGAGAAGCCCCGCGCCGTGACTGCCGCCAGCTCCATCGGCTCGGCAGCATTTCCCCCCTGCAGTGAAGCAGTATATACTGTAAGTCTAAATGGTATTGCTATTAAGACTATTTTACAGACTATCTCCATGTTGTGATTAGCAAGTCAGCCTCTGGAGCAAGGTAGTAGCATGAGAACAGATATATAAGTTCTACAGGTGATGCAGACATACCATATTTTGCTCATACCATGTAAGCAAAAGGAGGAAACCTGTTATACAAGTAGTCCTCAACATACAACAGTTCATTTAGCGACTGTTCAAAGTTACAACAGCAACTGAAAAAGTGACTTATGACCATTTTTCACACTTATGACAATTGCAGCATCCCCTGGTTCACGTGATTTACATTTGGATCCTTGACAGCTGACTCACATTTATGACAGTTGCAGTGTCCTGGAGTTATATGATCCCCTTTTGCAACCTCTTGACAAGCAAATACAATGGAAGCCAGATTCACTTAACAACCGTGTTACTAATTTAAGAACTGCAGTGACTCATTTAACAAATGTGGCAAGAAAAGTCGTAACATGGGCAAAACTCACTTAACAAATTTCTCACTTAACAACATAAATTTTGGGCTCAATTGTGGTCATAAATTGAGGACTACCTGTGCATGAAGATTTTTTTTAAAAAAAATACCCATCTTTTTCTTTCCCTAATGATGAAAGTGCGATGACTTCATATATTTAAATTATTTTTATATTGTTTCCTATTTTTTCTTTAAAAATAAATCACAGCATAGTTTACAACGGATATCAACAATTAAAACTATCCCATTTTGTTAAACTTAAGCCATAAACAAGTTGATGTATGTCAACTGGTCTTTTGAGTGGAAGATATAACAAGGCAAGAAATGTTGTTAATTCCTTAAATAGAAACAAAGGAAGTATTCTTTCCCAGTCATGTGTACCTTGTGGAGTCTTGTGCTCTGTGTGTGTGTGTGTGTGTGTGTGTGTGTGTGTGTGTGTGTGTGTGTGTGTGTGTGTGTGTGAGAGAGAGAGAGAGAGAGAGAGAGAGAGAGAGAGAGAGAGACAGAGACAGAGACAGAGACAGAGACAGAGAGAGAGAGAACACATAAAGCAGGCCAGGACTGTGGGAGGGGAGAAGGACAAAGCAAAAAGAACAGCATCTCATCTCAACAGGTCTGTGGAATTCATACAAAAGTTCATTTATTAATGCGCTATCATTTTTTTCTCAATAAAAGGAAAGGCAGCATTCAAAGCAATAGACAACTGCCTGATTGACAGCAGCCATAATTCCATACAATTGGAGTGCAACAGATTGTTTGATGTGATACGATATTCATTTGTGGAGAACTGATCAAACATACTTCTGCATCAAACAGGACTGCAGGGCAATCCTATGGCATGTGTCTGCTGCCAGAACGGTTCTTTCTGGGGCACACTAGATGGAGAGTTTTTGATGAAGCACCAACACTGTTCTTTCTTCCCTTCCCTTCCCTTCCCTTTCTTTTTCTTTTCTTTTTCTTTTTCTTTTTTCTGAGGACACAGATAAACCTCCAAGTGCTTCAACAACCCTCTAAAAGGATGCAAATGACCAGCTGTCTGCAAGGAATATAAATCCTTCCATTCCCTACTATCCTGTCAGAGCTGAAGAAGCTTCTTGGATGAGAAGTGAAATGTCTTCAAAAGAAAAAACAAGAAAGTCCAGTTGCCTCCTGAAAAAAAGCACCTTTGGGACAACCATGATCTGGATGATTGAGAATCTCTACAGACTTCCGACAGATGGAAATTTTATCAATGTGCAATTTTTTAAGTGTCGTGCAAGAGTGTTTGGTATGATACTCAATGTGCCAATAACCACTGGGACCACAATAGCTGGTTCATGCCACAGTCTTTCAATTTCAATTTTCGGATCTTCATATTTTGAAGATCATACTTTGTATGGCCCGAAGGCTAATCAATAAAGACTCATATACTTTGAAGAGCATACGTTGTGATCTATTCCAATTCTTTGTGTTCTATCCTATTATCCCCTGGTATTACCACATCAATTATCCAGATTTTTTTTTTTACAACCATGGTTATATTTGGAGTGTTATGAGCCAAGACTTTTATCAGTCTGTATTTGGAAATTCCACAATATTTTAACCGGCTCATTTTTTACTACCTTTTCAACTGTGTTCCTACCAATTATTCATCACTGGTACATGACAATTTTTATAGATCTTCTAGTGAATCATTTTGGTGACTGTGTTATGTTGTTGTTGATAATCAGTTTCTGCAATCTTCTTGCTATTGTTATTAATATTATTTATTTGATTTGCGTTGCTTTTTCGAGTAGTCTCTGCTTTCTTCCATCTTTACTTCTTTTATACCAGATTTTTAAATCCCATGCCAATTTCACTCTTTGTGTATAGACTCCAAAATTATTTTTTTTAAAAAATCTGGATAAAAGGCATTGATTCATCCCCTTTGAAAAAAAGAAAGCCAATCTTTCAATGATTTGACTCTGCAACACAGAAAAATAACTTCACAGCTCTATGAAGGACAAGCCAACCAGCTGGCCAGCATGGTGAACAAGTCAAGCCTGACATCAGAGCCAGCCAATGAACAATTTGCACTGCCCTGGTTCTCCTGGAAATGGGAGGTTCCACCATTTGAGAAGAATCAAATGGCTGCTTTAAAAGTACAAGTGCAAATTAGCAATAGCAATAGTACTTAGATTTATATACCGCTTCATAGTGCTTTACAGCCCTCTCTAAGCAGTTTACAGAGTTCAGCATATTGCCCCCAACAATCTGGGTCCTCATTTTACTGACCTCAGAAGGATGGAAGACTGAGTCAACCTTGAGCCTGGTGAGATTTGAACAGCTGAACTGCAGCTAGCAGTCAGCTGAAGTAGCCTGCAGTGCTGCACTCTAACCACTGTGCCACCTCGGCGCATAAATTGCCCATGATGCCACCTGAGGTAGACGCCTCTTCATAATAACAGTTTAGAAACACAATATTGTAGGGCTCTTTCATAACTTAATATTGTGTAGAAGTTAATGTAATTTCCTTTTCACTGTACACAGTGCAGCAAAGCATTTGCATATCGAGCACAAAAACAACAGTGAGAAACAAAGCCTAAGTGTCTTTCATATTTGGATCTTGAATGTAAAATCAAGGAAGGATAAAATAAGCGGATAATGTTCCTTGATGGTTTTGTTTATTTCAAGTATGAATATAATTTTTAAAGACAATAGCAAATAAACATTAAAACATATATATTCTATTCAATGTTCAACTTAGTGATATGCCTAGAATGTTAAGAGTCCATATCTACTGTGGAGGTAGATGTCGGATTATAGCAGGGGTGCCAAACTCAAGGCCAGCAGGCCGGATCCGGCCCATGGAGTGCTTAGATCTGGCCCGCGGGGCTGCCCTGAAAACAGCAAAGGACCGGCCTGCTGTGCTTCTGCCAGTGAAAACAGAGCTTGTGAGAGGCTGTGTGTGGCCCTCACAAGCTCTGTTTTCACTGGCAGATGGTTACAGGAGGCCGTTGCAGCCGAAAACGGAGCTCGGGAGCCCATTTTTAGTTTGAGCCTATCACTCCTGAGGATGTGGACAAGGCCATAGGAGCGATGAGTGCCTCCACTTGTTTATTGGACCCGTGTCCCTCCTGGCTGGTTTCGGCTAGCAGGGAGGTGACACGCGGCTGGCTCCAGGCTGTTGTGATCGCATCTTTGAGAGAGGGGTCCATTCCGCAGCCCTTAAAAGCTGCGGTGGTGAGGTCCCTCCTCAAGAAGCCTTCCCTGGACCCAGCGGATTTAAAGAACTTCCGTCCAGTCTCCAACTTACCCTTCGTGGGTAAAGTTGTTGAGAAAGTGGTGTCGCTCCAACTCCTGCGGTTATTGGAGGATACGGATTATCTGGATCCCTTTCAATCGGGTTTCAGGCGCGGCTACAGTACAGAGACTGCTTTGGTCGCTCTGATGGATGATCTCTGGCGAGCCCGAGATGGAGGTCATTCCTCCATCTTGGTGGTACTTGACCTCTCAGCGGCTTTCGATACCATCGACCATGGTATCCTTCTGCGTCGTCTTGGGGAGATAGGAGTGGGGGGCACCGTTCTGCGGTGGTTCTCCTCCTTTCTCTCCGACAGGACGCAGTCGGTGTTGACAGGAGGGCAGAGGTCAGCCCCTAGGCCCCTGGTTTGTGGGGTGCCACAGGGCTCGGTCCTCTCGCCCATCCTGTTCAACATTTACATGAAACCGCTGGGTGAGATCATCCAACACGGAGTGAGGTATCAACAATATGCTGACGATACCCAGCTGTACATCTCCACTCCGTGTCAGTTCAGTGAAGCAGTTAATGTAATGTGCTGCTGCCTGAACGATGTAAGGGTCTGGATGGGAGTGAATAGACTCAGGCTCAACCCAGACAAGACTGAGTGGCTCTGGATATTGCCTCCCAAGGACTATGTCGACTGTCCCTCCTTGGTTCTTGGGGGAGAAAAATTGACTCCCTCAGAACGGGTCCGCAATTTGGGTGTCCTCCTAGATCCACAGCTTAAATTGGAGCAACATCTTTCGGCTGTGGCTAGGGGGGCCTTTGCACAGATTCGGCTTGTGCACCAATTGCGACCCTACTTGGAGAGGGAGGCTTTGCTCACAGTCACTCATGCCCTTGTCACCTCATGGCTTGACTACTGTAACGGGCTCTACATGGGGTTACCCTCGAAGAGCATCCGGAGACTACAATTGGTACAGAATGCAGCTGCGCGAGCTTTGGTGGGTGTACCGAGATACACCCACGTAACACCCATCCTCCGCCAGCTGCATTGGCTGCCCATTAGTCTCCGGTCGCAATTCAAGGTGTTGGTTTTGACTTTAAAGCCCTACATGGCTCAGGGCCAGGTTACCTTCGGGACCGCATCCTGCCACATTCCTCCCTACGACCAGTGAGGTCCCACAGAGAGGGCCTCCTCCAGGTCCCGTCTGCCAAACAATGCCGGCTGGCGGGCCCACGGGGGAGGGCCTTCTCTGTGGGAGCCCCATCTCTCTGGAACCAACTCCCGCCAGAGATCCGGACTATCCCCACCCTACTGGCCTTCCGCAAGGCAGTAAAAACATGGCTCTTCCGGCAGGCGGGGTGAAGAGATGATTCCCCCAAGTATGAACGGTTTTTTTTAAATTGTAATATGTTTTTAGATGTTATTTTAATATGTAGTTCTAATCTCTGCTGTAAGCCGCCCTGAGTCCCACGGGATTGGGCGGCCTATAAGAACTCTTATAAATAAATAAATAAATAAATAAATAAATAAATAAATAAATAAATAAATAAATAAATAAATAAATAAATAAATAAATAAATAAATAAATAAATAAATAAATAAATAAATAAATAAATAAATAAATAAATAAATAAATAAATAAATTTTTGCTGGCAGAGCGCTCTTGCCACCACAGGTGCCCCTGACACGAGTGACATCAAGCTGGCCATGCCCACCCTGGCCACACCCACCCTGGCCTCCCAAGGTCAAACACAACCCTGATGCAGCCCTCAATGAAATTGAGTTTCACACCCCTGGATTATAGCAAAAAGTACCTTTCCTCTATCCCATGTTCATCCATAGAAAAAGCCCACATCTGCTCCAGAAAGAGACAACTGGGAGATGGAACAGTGGAGAAAGACCCTGCAGAAAACAAAATTATCAACTTCCTTCCTTCCCTTCTGCATTAACTTTCCATTCACGTTGCAGTTTCTGTAGCTGTTGGAGACTTCGACGGGGTTTTTTTTTTAACAACTTGAAAACCATGCATTTTGTAATGATCACCTCTTTGAGAGATGGTTGCTATGTATGCTTATGTATGTAGACCTTCTTTTAAATATGGACAGCATGTCTCTTAGCCAGGAGGTTCACCTTATTTTACAGAACTTTCTTTAACTTAAGGACCTTACCGTTGGTGGATGTTCCATGCCATTTGCCATAATTACACTGATCCTAAGAGGACATCATTTATCACCTCCCAAAGCATACAAGCACACAGAAATCCAAAGTTATTTTCTTTCTTTTCCATGCAATATTCAGTTTTAGCTCCGGAGAAGTTCCTAAATACTTTGACCTTGTGGCATGCTGACCAAGCTCCTGCCCTAGTTTACATTGGAGACCTCCTTATTTAAGTCAATGGTCAGAATTCTTCACCTGAGTCATATCCATCATAGCCTAATTTATTTATTTATTTAATTTATTTGCTGCCCATCTCATTTCAAAGCAATTAATACTTTTTTTTTTGCAGCTCAGATCATTACATTAGGCCTTCGATTCAAATGTTATTTAGAATAATAGAATTACAGGGCTGGAAAGGACCTTGGAGGTGTTCTAGTCCAACTTCTGCCCAAAACAGGAGTCTGTCAGGCCGAAGCCATATTTTATTAGAGACTTTCGCCTGCCACACTTGAGGCGTTAGAATGTATCTTGCTGTAGGAATTTGGGAGGGGCTGTAGCATGAGCAATGTAGACATGTAGTCATAACAAATTCCTTCTAGGTTTTCAAGGTCATCCTTTGTTCAGCACCTGGCCTGAAGCTGATGGGAGTAATGTACACGTTGGCAGAAGACGACTGGTCAACGTGATGAACTTGTGGGTGTGGGAACAAGGGAATGAACTTTAAACTGGGTGGAGAAACCCTCATAGCTTTAGATTCGGGTTTCTCACAGATGTGCCAACATGGCTGTGTTAATAAATTGGGACTTTGAGGAATACTTTGCCTCGGTCTCTGATTTAGTTTTAGATGCTATTTGGAACCCTGACAGAATCCTTATACCATCCTGGACAGATGGTTGTCCAAACTTTTCTTAAAAACTTCCAATGATGGAGCACCCACAACTCAGGGAGTCAAGCTTTTCTCACTGTCAGTAAATTCCTTCTTATTTCCAGACCATCTCTTCTTCTGTTGAGCTTCCACCCACTGCTTCTTGTCCTTCCCTCAGGTGCTGCGAAGAATAAATTGACACCCTCTTGTGGTACCTCTTCAAGTTTTGGAAGACTATCCAGTTTCTCATAAGCCTTCTCTTCGTTAGGCTAAACATACCTAGTTTCGTTTTTTAATGTCCATTCATTTTCCCACATATCTTTAAATTCTGAATCTAATATTGATTTCCTAGTCTTAGACCACAACAACAACAACAACAAATTGCTCAACAATATTTCTGGAAAATCCTCAGACAGGGTCCTTGGCAAAAGAGCCGTGGTGGCTCAGTGGTTAGAGTGCAGTACTGCAGGCTACTTCTGCTGATCACCGGCTGCCAGCAGTTTGGCAGATTAAATCTCACCAGGCTCAAGGTTGACTCAGCCTTCCATCCTTCTGAGGTGGGTAAAATGAGGACCCAGATTTTGTTCAACTTTTTCTCACATTACAGATTTGTAGTAACACCTCTTTTTTTTCATTTCCATTGGTATGCAAAGAGTGGATACAAATTATTCTCAGCATCAAGATGTCTTTCTTTAATTGATTAATTGAAGATGTGCCATCATACCATACAGAGCTGTGGTGGTGCAGTGGTTAGAATGCAGTATTGCAGGACAACTCTGTCCACTGCCAGCAGTTCGATCCTGACTGGCTCAAGGTTGACTCAGCCTTCCAATCTTCCGAGGTCGGTAAAATGAGGAGCCAGATTGTTGGGGGAAATATGCTGACTCTATAAACCGCTTAGAGAGGGCTGTAAAGCAGTATATAAGTCTAAGTGCTATTGCTATTGCTATTGGCAAGTCTCCAAAAGGAAGAAATCCTAAAACTGTGGCGTTACAACCAAGGACTGAGTATGGGCCAGACCCAGGGGTGGGTTCCAATTTTTTTTACTGCCACTCTGTGGGCATGGCTTATTCTGTGGGCATGGCTTGATGGTCATGTGACAGTGGGCATGGCTTGATGGACATGTGACAGTGGGCATGGCTTGATGGACATGTGGCTGGGTGGGAGTGGTTTGGCAGTCATGTGACTGGGTGGGAGTGGCTTTGCGGTCATGTGACCTCCCGACTGCTCCTCCTTGTTGCTGTCATGAGAGGCTGATCGGAGCATGCTGTCCTCCCCCCCCAGGCATTGGAAACAGAGCCCTTGCCATCTCCACAAGCCAGAAGAAGCAGTTAACGGCAGAGACCACTACGCTCCCCGGCACGAGCAAGAAAATAAAGCTCCTTTTCTCAGGCGGTGTAGGGTGGAGTTTAAGGCTAACCAAGAAGAGGTGGTGGCCTGGTTCTTGCTGCTGCTTCTAGCTGGGGAGAGACAGCTCGGCAGAGCCGCCGGGCTCTCTCTCTCTCTCTCTCTCTCTCTCTCTCTCTCCTTCCTTGGGTGGATCTGGCGGGAGGAGTGGGCTTCCTTAGTGGGCTTCCTTGCTGGGCTTGAGGAGGGTAGGCGGAGCTGTTGCCCGAGGGTGGAGAGCCGCCTTGAGAGCATCCTTCTCCAGGCCGGGGTGAAGAAGAAGAGCCGCCGCCCTCCTCCTCCTGTGGCTCCTGCCCAGCGCTCTCTCTTCTCTCTCCCCTTCGCCTCCCCACACACGTTTACCAGTCCCAGAGAGCTCCTTCCCTCAGTGGTTCCTTTTCTTACCTCTAGGCGGCTACGCTGACTTTGTCCTTAAAGGCTGCTCTGCGCCTTTTGATCTTTCTCAGGCACAGAGAAAAGTGACCCTGTGAAAGGACCGAGCCTGCTGCTGAACTTGGAAGCTTAGAGGCTTTTTTTCCACCCAGCTGGTGGCTCAGGGTGCCCAAAACTCGGCTTCTGCGCATGCGCAGAAGGAAAAAAACCAGGAAAAATTCCCCACAAAAATCCCCCCCCCAATAATAATAATAAATTAAAAAAAGATGGCAGCGCCCACAGACCGGCACCGACCGATCCGGTTCAGTGACATCATTTTGACATCACCAGCGGGTCGCTACTGGTTCCGGCAAACTGGTCCGAACCAGAGGAATCCACCCCTGGCCAGACCTCTTTACCAGACATGACCTTCAGATGGAGTTAGTTCAGAGGTTGCTCTTAATTTATCTTAGCATGGCTGCAATGGGAAGGAAGGTGGCTTCCTCAAGCAGCCCAAGCAGTTTATTGGTCCAGAGCAAAGAGAGCAAAATCTCAGCTTCCTTCCTTTTTAGCCAGGCATTTGGATGAACCTGCTTTGGTCATTCTCTTCCAGCCTGAACTACGCAAGCAAAATGTTAATGAAGATAAACAGAATCATTGTTTGCATTTCATCCTGGAATCATCAGATGAAAGATGGGCCAATAAATGTAAGAACCAATAAAGTGGCGTCCAAGCATACTCATAAAACAATATGTACTCTCAGTAACCAAACTTGCTTCTCTGTGCGACATATTTCATAAACAGAAAGGTTTTTTTTAATGTGTAGCACATAGGAACAGTAAGCCCCAAAGGCAACAGTAGTTTAAATAATATATTAGCAGGTAACATTGAGCCAAATTCAGCCTTTCAACCCTCAAAAATCACAACAGATTGCTGTTTACTGCTTCATCTTCAAGATAGTTATGAACTCTTTCAAATGCTTATTGCTTATTAGTATATAATATACATACATACATACATACATACATACATACATACATACATACATACATACATACATATAATTATATAATATAATATTGCTTATTAGTAAACTATGACTATCACTAAGTGTTGCATCTTATGATTCTTGATGAATGTATTTTGTTTTTTCTTTATGTATACTGAGAGCATATGCACCAAAGACAAATTCCTTGTGTGTCCAATTACACTTGGCCAATAAAGAATTCTATTCTATTCTATTCTATTCTATTCTATTCTATTCTATTCTATTCTATTCTATTCTATTCTATTCTATTCTATTCTATTCTATTCTAAATGCCTCTTTATATGTTTCAAGCTTTATTGTGAGATGTGATTTTTGATATTTTCTGTGGAAGCCAGGGAGGTTGCAGGCTGCTGTGGAAAGGGCTGGACAAAGTGGGGGGACCCAGAAAATGTACACATATCCTTTGACCACCTTATAACAAAACAATGAAAGAATACAACACTCTGCCATTAAGAAATGCTTCTCTGTTGAAATGAAAGCAAATGCATTCATTTATTTGAAAGCAAATGCATTCATTTATTTGAATGACAGCTGATATTAAAACGGAGGATAATTTTTCTGCATGCCACTGTTACCAAGTTCCAATCCAAGGGGGTAGGGGAAACCCAAACCAGCCATATGAAATGCTATATCAATCTTGAAAAAAAGTCTCCTTGGCCTGCTCTTTAAATTTCCATAGACATCAAAGAATTAAAGTTATAGTAATCAGTGCAGAGTAATTATTCTTTCTCTCTCCCCCCCCCAAGATAGTGTGCGTTAAAATAATTATTTTTCAGTCATAATTCTAACTTTATTCCTTTCTTTCTATTGCAAGTAGCAGAAAACAGATTAACATTTACTCCTTCCATATCATAGTCCTTACTGTGCTTCCTACCATGTCCATTTATTGTAAACGGTCATGTGTGGCTAGCAACTTAATTTTATCGTGGCCATCTTGTTTATAAAAAGTCAGGCACCGACAAACTATAAGCCACAGGGGTTGAGATTGTACTCTTACTAGTGAGTATCATGACTGTGACTGAACTGGTAATGGCAAATCCAGATTTATGGCACAGATTGGCAGAAGAACTGTTCTACTTTTCACAGAGCTGATGGTGCTTCCAGAATAGCTGAAGGCTCCTGGGTCTTAAAGATCATACTTAAAGTGGATCTGCACAATCATTTGGGTACACACATATCATCATATGATGATGATCCTCACTCAGTAAAGGACCTCGGAGTACTCATCTCTAACAATCAAAGTGCCAGAGCCCACTGCAACTACATAGCAAAGAAGGCATTAAGAGTGGTTAACCTAATCTTGCGCAGCTTCTTCTCTGGTAACATTGTACTCTTAACCAGAGCATACAAAACATTTGCTAGACCGATTCTTGAATACAGCTCATCTGTCTGGAACCCGCATTACATATCAGACATTAACACAATTGAGAATGTCCAGCGATACTTCACAAGAAGAGTATTACATTCCTCTGTTCACAACAGAATTCCTTATGAAACCAGACTTGAAATTTTGGGACTTCGATCTGCCTCAATGTCCGCCGCCTTCGATCTGCCTCAATGTCCTACCTGTTAACGACTACTTCAGCTTCAACCACAATAATACACGAGCTCACAATAGATACAAACTTAATGTAAACCGCTCCAGACTTGATTGCAAAAAATTCGACTTCAACAACAGAGTGGTCAATGCCTGGAGCACTTTACCTGACTCAGTAGTTTCTTCCCCAAACCCCAAAAACTTCAACCTCAGATTATCTACCATCGACCTCACCCCCATTCCTAAGAGGTCGGTAAGGGGCGTGCATAAGCGCACAATCGTGCCTACCGTTCCTGTCCTAATGTACACATATATTCTTACCTCTTTTACTCTTATTCATGCTTGTACTATTACATATATATTCAATCATGTTTTACTGTTTATACTTTGCTTATAATCATATATGCTTGACAAATAAACAAATACAAATATCACAAAACAACTGTTTCTTTCAAAGTTCCTCTTCCTTCCTTCTCTGGCCTCTCTCTCTTCACTTTCACCCCACCCATCTTTTGAAAAGGATCTGTCAATGTATAAACCCCCAAGGAAAAAAAAAGAAATTTAAGAGAGAGAGATGGGGGGAGGGAGGGAGGGAGGGAGGGAGGGAGGGAGGGGGAGAGAGAGAGAGAGAGAGAGAGAGAGAGAGAGAGAGAGAGAGAGAGAGAGAGAGAGAGAGAGAGAGAGAGAGAGAGAGAGAGAGAGAGAGAGAGAGAGAGAGAGAGACTCTAAAATATGCTCTCCACAAACTGGTGCCCTCCAGATGTATTGGACTATAACTTCTATCAATTGCTGCCAGCAAAGCCATACAGAAGTTACCCGTGATAACTTCAAGCTGCTTTATATTAAGACCTTGACTCCACAGGCTGAACTGAACTTGGTTGTGGTTCGAGCACTGTATCATTAATCATTCTAAATGCTGTTACTGGCCAGAATATCATGGATTATTTTCCAGCTGACAGATATATATACATATATATATATATATATATATATATATATATATATATATATATATATATATATATATATATATATATATATATATATATATATATATATATATATATATATATATATATATATATATATATATATATTCTTCTGAGGCCTTAATCTCACTATAGGATGCTGACATGGAAAGAGACACCACCACAGAGCTTGTGGTATTCTTGGTTTCCAGTCTAAAGGCTGTGAAACAATATGGGGTGGCAACAAGAGTGCAAATAGTACGAAATCTCGATGCAGATTTGGCCAATTATAAGGGCGCTGCACATAAGAGATTGAATTTGTGAGCCTCCCTACCCCTGCCAAATCTTCTTTTCCTTCTTCTGCGGGATCCTGAATGCCTTCTTGTTAGTTCTGTCTCATTCAGTTGGAAGGAGGAGTCTTAGTTACTAGTAGTGACAAATTTGCTTAGAAAATCAGTCATTCATAGCAGCATGGATCTCAGTGAAGCAATTGTGACAGTATCAGGGGAGGCGTCCTGAGAAAGCCAAGTCAGGTTTCTCAGGGTGATTCTGTCAGGCGGGCAGGCCTCTTGAATCAGACTACCTTACCATGAGGAGTTTTGACTCTTGATTAAGCATGGACATCTCTCCTTTCCCCACCTCTGCAGGCTTGGAAATCTATGATAGCTATTTTTCAGTGACTAATATTTCTTTTTAGGACAGAGTGTTTCTTAAAGCGGCTAATCATTCTCAGACCAAAACAATACTGGCAGTTGTTCTAGATGACATTAAGAGAGAAACAGGGACAGTAAGAAATTGTCCCTTTCATCCGTCATTGGCTTTTGATGACATTAGCCATCACCACAGCATCATGCTGAATGAACTTTCTGAAGCCGAAAGTTTTATAAGCCCAAAGTTGCAGCAACTCTGTTCCGATTGTACGGCTGTTTCTGAAGCTTTGCACTGAAATGTTTTTGCTTGGTGTGCATGGCTGTTGGATTGAGGATGCTGTCTTCCATATTTAATGCGTATATGAATCAGTGTGGATGAAATTGTCTGAGGTTTCAAAATTGGTAGCATCAGTAAGTACCTATTTTTCTTGATCCCAGAATGTAGGCAGAATGATACAGCTGCTATAGTATACTCTAAGTAGAGCAGTAAATTGAGTAGGAGTTTACTGAATATATATGAGTATACAAATGGATGTTCTGCAGATCTTTGGTTTCAGTGTCAGTTATTTGGAAAAATAACTTTTACTGGGTGGGCTATGTTCTTTCTGATGAAGCAGGTGTATATTTTGGAAAAAGACCTAGTTTTACTATCTGTATATTATAGGTTCAGTTAACGTCATGGTCTGCTACAATATATATGGTACCATGTCACAAACAATGTTCTAACTGGATAGGTTCCCTCCCCTGACTTTTGCTGTGCTGCCTCATTGTGGTGGTGGTGATGGGATATTCTGGGATGGATGAGCAAAGAATGCCAGAAGTGTGTGCCAATAATATTTATATTCATAGAAAGATCAACCAAGATGTGAAGGTCTTCCCAACTTTTCAACTAAAGCAAGTAGACATCCATATTGGGTAGCAAAAATACAAGAAGATGTTGGAGGTGGATGATCATGTTAGTGACAATGGGAAAGACATCAAGTAATAATGCATGGGAGAAGGTAATGGGAAACACACACTTGTACTTTTACCAAGAACACTACATGGATAGAAAATATGAAATGATGATGAAGTTCCAGATGATGGGCCCCTCAGATTGGATGGCATTCAGCAGGCTAATGCAGAAGAGCTGAGGATCTAATGATGTTTATAACATGGCTAAATTAAAGCCTTCGGGATATTTAATTGCTGATTTTGCCATACAGGAAAAGCTGCAAATGTGGATTGTAAGAAATATGAACATGGGAAAACTCAACACAGTGAACGATGAAATGAAATGACAACAAATTGACATCTTGGGCATTAGCAACCTGAGATGGACTGGGATGGAACACTTCCAATCAGAAGATCACATGGTGAAAAACAAAGGAATGGCATTGCTTTTATATCTATAAAGGGTATAGCAACAATAGCATGTGACTGCAATGCAATAAATGATTAAATAATATCAATTAGACTTCATGAGATTCAAGAGATTCAGAGACCTGTTAGAAGTCACAGTATTACAATGACATCTGCAATTAGAACCTGGTAGAGGAGCCTTTAAGGCCTTAGAAAAAATATCCAAGTGCTTTGAGGTACCTATACCTACAAAGATCAAAATAGCACAAGTAATGGTATTTCCTGTGACACTCTAAGGAAACGATAGTTGGAAGAAACAGGATAGAAAGAATATTAACACTTTAGAACTTTGGTGTTGTAGAAGACACCTGAGAATACAATGGATAGCTAAGAAAACAAGCAAATGGTTAATCGAACAAATCAACCCAGAGATCTCTCTTGAGGCACAAATGATCAGACTCCAATTATCATATTTTGGACACATTGTGCCAAGACCTATTCCCTAGAGAAAGCTACTGGGAAAGGTGGAAGGAAAGAGAAGAAGAGGATGACAAGGTGGATGGACTTATGGAGAAAATCTATTCATGTTTCTAAGAATCAACACTGACTTGATGTCACATACAACACAACACTTGGAATTCAGCAACTCTCAGTTTCAAAGAACATGTTGTAAGCTTTGCCAAAAACAACAACAAAACATCCTATGGAATCAATAGTGACATAGCACCCACCTTGTGAAATCTCCCCTCTCCCACTGGAAGTGAGGTCAGCTCCATCCCTCTTAATATTTCATAAATCCCTATGGACGTCGGCTTTTGATTGTATCTCGGAACTGTGCAGCCTGAAAGACCTTCAAATCACCCTGCACCATGGGAACACAACAGCAGATCTGCTCCTGTTGTCCCATGTACCACCTGAGCAGCAGTTATTATTCCTTCTCCTTAGGGAAGGGACCCCATATGTGAACTCAACAATCTACCTCCACCACTCTAAGCATCATTAGCAACAGAAGAACAAACTGACTGCTTCTCTCTAAGCAAAACAAAGACGGCCACTAATCTGAATATTCACCATCCTGGGCCTTGCTAGGAAGTTTAAGCCCATTTCTCAGGACACTCTTGTTTTAAAGAGTGGAAAGGCATCTACAGGATGTGACAGGGCAGCTAATCAACATGGGCTTGGAAGGCAAATCTTCTTAGTGACTTAATGACAAAGGACATATCCCTGAGTTAAGCAAGCATGCCTCACTTTCAGGAGAGACTTGCAGGCTCCTGAACAGGAGCAACATTTTTAAGAGTGACGTCCAAGTTTGTTTGTTTGTTTGTTTATTATTTATTTATTTATTTATTATTTGTCAAAAATGTATAGGATAGTAGTGGTTTGTATAAACATAAGTAAAAAGTAACGATAAGAGGACAATAGGACAGTAGGACAGGGACGGTAGGCACAATGGTGCGCTTATGCACGCCCCTTACAGACCTCTTAGAAACGGGGAGAGGTCGATTGTAGACAGTCTAAGGTTAAAGTTTTGAGGGTTTGGGGAAGAAACCACAGAGTCAGGTAGTGCATTCCAGGCATTGATCACTCTGTTGCTGAAGTCATATTTTCTGCAGTCGAGTTTGGAGCGGTTTATATTTAGTTTGAATCTATTACGTGCTCATGTAGTGCTGCGGTTGAAGCTGAAGTAGTCATTAACAGGAAGGACATTTTGGTATATGATTTTATGAACTACATTTAGGTCAGAATGGAGGCGACATAGTTGTAAATTGTCTAATCCCAGTATTTCAACTCTGGTGGAATAAGGTATTTTGTTGTGAGTGGAGGAGTGAAGGACTCTTCTTGTGAAATATTTCTGGACTCTCTCGATTGTATTTATGTCTGATATGCAGTGTGGGTTCCAAACAGGTGAGCTGTATTCCAGAATTGGTCTAACAAATGTTTTGTATGCTCTGGTTAGCAATGTAATGTTGCCAGAGAAGAAGCTACGCAAGATTAGATTAACAACTCTTAGTGCCTTTTTGGCAATGTTGTTACAGTGGGCTCTGGCACTTAGGTCATTGGATATGAGTAATCCAAGGTCTTTGACAGAGTGAGGGTCATCTACAAGTTCGTTTCCTCCAAATTTGTATTTTGTATTCTGATTTTTTTTGCCAATGTGTAAGACAGAGCATTTGTTGGTTGAGATTTGAAGTTGCCAGTTGTTTGACCATTCTGCTACATGATCAAGGTCTTTTTGAAGGGTAGCAACATTGTCGGTGGTGTTAAATAGTTTAACATCATCAGCAAAGAGAACGCAGTTGCTTATAATATGATCACAAAGATCATTTATGTACTTCCACAAGAAGGATTTCTGGCACTTTTTTTGGGGGGGGGGTGATGCAGCAGAAATTCATCTTTCTTCACTGCAGCTTGTAGAATTCTTCAATTCCTGAAAAAGAGGAGCAATAGAATCAATATGGAATAAATAATAAGTAAAATGGGTGTGGTTAGACGATTAAATATACTCTCAAACAATTTTTATGAAATTGAAGTATGTTCTATAAAGTGCCAGAAACCTGTTCTTATTTATTCTTGGGGGGGGGGACCCCCAAAACTGCTGCTTGCTTTATTCTATCCTCTACCATAAGGCAAGTGCAGATCCACAAAATGCAGTGGGAATGGGGACGGCTACCAGCTTCCTGTCAGCTTGACCATGGCTATTGTCCTCTGGCAGGTAATGGTGGGGTCAGGCTATCCAGCTTCCAGAGGGCTAGGGTGAAACCAGTCTACTGAACCTCTCGGGGTTAGCATGGCAGCATTGAAGCGACCACAAGCTTGCCAAATTTCAATCCCATAGGAGTCACGGGTCTCATATTTTGGATGCATTGTGAAATTTAACCCATTTGAGGTATCTTGGTTCAAAAATGGTTGACCTAGGATACACTGTTTTGCCCAGTTAAAGATTAAAGACATGAAAGTTTTAGTAGTATATAGATACATCCTCACTTTTCTCTAGCTGTACCCATTGCTTACATTCATATTGTGGCAGATTTTGATGAGGCTGCTGTGGACGTAATGTTTCATTATGTTTTACAAAAACAAAATATCAGATTCTTGTTTTAATCCAGAAGGAGTAACCAGCAACAGGACTTTCAACAACCAGGTCTTGCTTGTTACATTTTAGAACAAAATTTTATCTCCTGAACAGGATTAGGACATTTTTATAGAGAATCACTGGTTAGGAATCAAAGAGAGGGTTAAGAGTATAGATTAGCAGATTCACTTGTAGAGTATGCAATATTTAAGATTAGTGCTATGCAGAAAAGATTGTCAAAGCTGCGGAAAAGGGAATGGCAGTAAAGAAACAAATGATGATTGTGTCCAACATTCCTCTTTTCATTGTATGAGCCATACACTCCATTGTATGTGGCTGATATATCGGACAAGAGATTCTAAATAAGTGCCAGAAGAGATCTGATTAAGATGACTGGATGTATGGATAGTGCTGAAAGGTATACCCAGTGGAAGCAATTAAAAATTAAACATTAAATATCTCATCCCAAATCAATCAATCAATCAATCAATCAATCTCAAAGCCCATCTTTTCCTCCCCAATAATGAGTTCACATAGCTAATTGAGGCGAATATCTAAAGAAGGTCCTTTCTCTTGATATCTTATGAAAACTATTTCCATTGGAATGCCCAATGGTTTGGATACAGGATGCCTGCCCGTTGCTGCATTTACTTTGGTTCTGAAAACCCTTTGAATAGTAGGCTGCCAGCTAATCTGAGCATCTTGAGGGAGAAAGGCAGGGCATAACTGAAGATAATGCAGGTCGAGAAAAGGGCAATTCCTAATCACAACCCCACACAATCGAAGTCACAAGAACCAAGGGGTAGCACAGCTGCTGCTACGTTCATATCCAGAGAAGAGCAAAGAGTCCCAAACTTCTCAGTATCAGAAAGCAAAAACGTAGACTGAAACAAAATGAGACTCAGTCATGCAACACTACATGGAAATTGTAAATAATCAGGAACTACAGTGAATGTATTATTTTACTTAAGTAATTGAAATATAAATGTTGCCTAACAGCAATTCAAGTGACTCCCTGAATTCCAAGTAGACAATACAGTGGATTGACCAAGAAAGCTGTTTCCTCCTCCTTCCTTTCCCCCCCTCTCTTTTTAAGTACACATATGACCGTGCATCGTAGTTTATAAACAGATGGTATTTGGCCTCCTTGCTATTTTCAACATTTGGAATTCCTAAACTGCGCAAATTAAACAATAATATTTTATAAACACACAATGGATTTTGCTCACTGCTTTGTTAACATAGAAATTATACAATGCTGACATTCATGTAAATTTCAAAAAGTAAACAAGAGGCCACGTTTGAAATAAAGCAAATGCAAACCAACACAGGCGAAAGGCGTGTTGCGCTGGGCACCTCCACCTATGTCCGACAGCAGCTGGGCCTCCCTCGGAGAAGCATAATGGAATAAAGCTCAAATTGTAGCGAAGGCAGTCTGATCCTTTGTAGCTCTAAAATCTTGTTTTACACCTCTCTGTAAACAAAGGAGAGCTAAACAATAATTGGCTAGTTGACCATCTATACTCATTTAGTCTGTAACCTGCTATTAGAGTTAAAAGAAGTTTGCAGCAATAGTTCCTTGGCAGCAAGAGGAAAAAGACTGTATTTAGCCCTTTTAATGTGGGTAACAACTGGTGTGTGTATGTAGGGGAGAAAGGCTTTTGTAACAAGCGATGGGAAGCAGTTTGAGAAAGGTCTCAGGAATGCAGTTCAAGATGATTAAATAGTTACTTTTCCATTTTTATTTATTTATTGGGAGGGGGCATTCCCGTTGAAAGCAAGCAAGCCAGCAGCTTTTAATATGTTTTCCTAACTTTGTTGGCAAAATAAGGATTTTAATCTTGGTTCAGAGTTTGAAAGGTCTAATTATTATCGTTTACAGACGGGTCAGTTTGTTTCAAGCTCTACAAAGGTCAAGCCCTCCGCATGCCTGTCCCTTGATTTGACCATAAGCTCCTCTCACTTGGTTGAATTGGGCCTCCTAGATACCTTGTCAGAAGGGAAAACTCTGAGGCCCCAATGGCACCAATCATTATGTGGCCTTGTTGCGGGACTGTAGATTCGTAGAACACTCCATGAACAACCCAGTTTGAAGTCTACAGGATGGGAAGCAAACCCTTGAGCCCTCAAGACCTTGTGAAGCACACAACTTCGACCATCACCCCAGGTTTTACATTTGCTTTTTGCCATGTTCCAGATGTCTGGATTTGAATTCCCAGAGTTCTCAACAATCATGCTGGCTGAGGCATTCTGGGAATAGAAGCCCACACATTTTGGTTGAAGACCAGATTAAAGAAAGGCTTTGTTTCAAGCAAGTGAACCAAACTGGGGTGTACTGACTAAACTATGGGATTAGAATCAGTGGTCGGATTCAATTTTTACTACCGGTTCTGTGGGTGTGGCTTGGTGGGCATGGCATGGCTTGGTGGGCATGGCTTGGTGGGTGTGGCAGGGGAAGGTTATTGCAAAATCCCCATTTCCTCTTGATCAGCTGGGACTCGGGAGGCAGAGAATAGATGGGGGTGGGGCCAGTCAGAGATGGTATTTACTGGTTCTCCAAACTACTCAAAATTTCCGCTACCGATTCTCTGAACTATTCAAAATTTCCGCTACCGATTCTCTGAACTATTCAAAATTTCCGCTACCGGTTCTCCGGAACTGGTCAGAACCTGCTGAAACCCACCTCTGATTAGAATGTGGCGTAGCTATGTTCAAGACTGCTTTCATCCATGAAAGCTCATTGGGTGATTTTTTTTTCTTCAGTCCTGGATGCAGTGCTATGATATGACCTAAGCTCTTGGAGAAAAAAAAAACCTAAAATATTTACTTTTATTTTTTAAACCACAGCATATAAAATGTCACATTTCGTAGTTACTGAAATCTACAGCATCGTCATGACTACAGAAATACAGCTGCAGTTGTTTTTGTTGATCTACGGTAAATCAGATTTATTTGTGCATTAGTGTCAATTTTTGTAAGAGTTATTGTGTACACTCACACATACACCGTTTTAAAATAATCACCAGAGATGTGCCTGTGGATAACCTTCCAAGATTAAATCTTTATAGCCCCATGACCCAAACACTGACTTCTGGCCCATCTACTTCTGTCCCCACCGCCATCAATCTCATAGTCCTTCTCTCCACCTCCTGCCCAGCCTCATTGTGTCATGTGCTTTGTAACTATAGCAATAGCAATAGCACTTAGACTTATATACCACTTCATAGTGCTTTTACAGCCCTCTCTAAGCAGTTTACAAAGTCAGCATATTGCCCCCAACAATCTGGGTCCTCATTTTACCCACCTCGGAAGGATGGAAGACTGAGTCAACCTTGAGCTGGTGAGATTTGAACTGCCGAACTGCAGCTAGCAGTCAGCTGAAGTAGCCTGCAGTACTGCACACTAACCACTGTGCCACCTCGGCTCTTATAACTACAGAGCAATGAGACTGGAGGTCTTGGAGCCAGTAGCCTAATCTCTTCAGATTTTCATATTTAATCTCTTTTAAGAGGCAAATCCCAAAGCTCCTCCAATGAATCATGTGACCAAACTAAAAGAGTTCCAAAGCTTTGCAGTATTGCAGAATGGTTGAAACTGCACCATCCCCGGACACACAATTCTGTCCAAAAGTCTTAGGTCATCATCAGATTTGTCATCGTAGCAATAGTATAGTGACCATATAGAATTATGGTCTCCTTATTAGAATACAACCAGAAAATATAGGACATTTATATACAGTATTCAAAAACAGGAAAAAGCGGGGGGGGGGGAAGGCTAAAGTAGATACTGTGACCTCCCCTTACACAACACTGTGCATTATAAACAATAGCAGACCCTTGGCTCCTGTAAACCTAAATGGAACGAAGCCCTAAGTACTGTCGTTGCTAATACCTGTATATGTCCTATTATTTAGTTTCCATGTAGTTTTAAGGCAAATGTGTGTGTAAAGGTCCTCTTCCTAAACAAGTTACCTTATCTACAACTACTTTAGCTTAACTTGTTCTTGGTATTTGCTCACTCAGGAACATGCACCATGAAAAAAATCTTGGGGTGGATGAATGGCACTCTCAGGTACACATAACATCTGGAAATATATTGAAGACTCAATGATGCCGACCTCACAGAGTGGACAGTACAAGGGACCCTGAGATACTCTGTAGAAGAAATACAGAGTAAACTTTAAAGAATTAATGCAGAGGTCTTCAAACTTGGCAACTTTAAGACTTGTGGACTTCAACTCCCAGAATTCTCCAGCCAGCATAGCTGAATTAATGTGTTTATAGAGGACGTTTGATTTCTGATTCCTCCTCCTTCAAAATTGGTTACTGTTTGTCATGTGAAACCCCAGAAGTTTCTTTAGATTCAGAGAGGCTTGCTTAAAAAAATAAAATAAAAAAATTAGGAGAGCTGACGTGGTCAGACATAAATGTTCAAGCCCCAGAACATTTTAAATTTCCACCCCACAATTTTTGCCTACGTTATTTCATTTTGGAGCACCCTGGCTGTGTTTAACCTACTTTGATTTTTAATCCACCAACCTCGCTTACAAATTGTTGGATTGGACAGCTGCTCATTCTTCACAGCCTTTCTACAAGCCAAAAGTTTGTAAGCAGAGTTCAATTCTCTTCACTCAAATTCTACTGCTGCCATATTGCAAATGCTTTGAGGTGACATTTCTGCTTCCGTTATCTCCACTTCTTAAATTAACCAATTCTTCAGTTTGATTACCTTTCAAACGCAGATCAAAGAGACTTGAGGTTTTATTCCCCCTTTGACTCACAGTTCATAGTAGAACTGATTTTTCTCTTCACAGTCAAGTGCAAAACTGGGGATTCAATGGCACCTTCAACGCTGTTACCTTCAACTATCTCCTCATGAATGTCTCCAAGATCCACATGAAGAAAGGGTGCATTGTAAATGCAAGATGTTCTATAGCATGTGATTATCAGTTTCTAACAATAGCTAGGCACATTTTTTGGGGGGAAAATCAGAAGTTAATACAGCATTGCTATTTATTATCCTATAATTAAGGCACTGACAGCTTTCCTATTATAAAACCTTATTTGCAAAGGTTCATAACTCAAGAGGCAAAAAATTCATTTCACGATAATGTCTGGATTGCCATGTTGAAGCATTTAAAACATTTTAGCAAGACGAATTTAATCTGTCACAGGTTTACCATTTTCCAGCTGTTATTTTGCAGCATTGTTTCACCCCACACTGCTTTGGGTGGAGGGATTAAACATGATTGGACGCCCAAAAATTAGGGATTATACTAAGGGACAATCGCTTTATTGCTGTTTTGGAAACAGGAAAAGCAAAGTTCATGAAAGTAAAGAGATTGGAATTAGAAATGGTGCTAATAATAAATTAATTAACAAATTTTGCTATACCTGAAAAATTTCCAATCCTTAGACTCTAGCACTAGTCAGTGAGACAGAAAATAAGTGGAAGAGCAATAAAACACATGGCCACCCGCTATGGGAAAAAATATTAACATACTTTCAGCTTTAAAAATCAGAAATATGTAGCAAGATTTTTAAAAGCATCTGCGTTCAAAGGAAAGAGGTAGTATCTGAGTTTAGCTACAGGAGAAAATATTTAGAGCTGGCATAGCTACCACAGCATTGAATTATAATGGAAGCACAGAATAAATTGTGACTTTGAAAACATTAGTGGTAGCTATGAGTATCTGCAGAAGTGGCAGTGAAGATAAATGCTGGAAATAACTATATATTCTTACAAAAAGTGTGTGCCATTAGCATTTTGAGGTGCTCTTTTAATAGAAACATATGAATCTGAAGCAGAATGCCCTCTCTGTACGTTAGTTATCTCAGTAGTGGTATCTCTGTTTCAGTGATCCATGCTTTGCCAAGTCTGTTTGGACTGGGGGTCTAGAACAATTTGCCACAGCCATCTTGTCACAGCCATCTCACTGCAGCCAACTCGCCGCAGGAGAACTCACCATGGAGAATTCCACGCGGTTTAACTAAACGTGATAAATATTATGTGCTATTGGTTTTTTGACATTTTTTTTTCATTGTGTTGGCTGTGGTGACTTGTCCCATTCCATTGGACTGGAGCATGCTATATGCAGCACTGCCACTGAAAATTACTGTACATAAAAATCTGAGCTGGTATTGCTCATATTACACAGATTTATTTTTCTACCTTCACCGGTTCCCAGTTTAACCTTGGACTCAATTCGAAATACTATTTTTTTAAAAAAATTCAGAAGGCCATCACAGGTTGCGTACTTAAAGGGTCACCTTTTCCTACCTGTACCTTCTTTGGAGAATGTTTTCTTAGAATCCCTTTCAGTTGTGATCAGGCAGATGTTAAGAAACGCAAGGCCTTTTTAGCAGTGGCACTGCAATAGTGGCACTCTGACACTTTCTCAAATGTTCATGGCAAGTATTTTTATATTGCCCTATATCTTTTAATGATTATGGGGGCCTATTCAATATATATGGCCCTTATATTTTATTCACTGGTTTTCATATTGTTTTTCGGCTTTATTTGAATGCTGCATCATAATTATTGCACTAATCACAATATTCTTATATGTGCGTTGATCCTGCAAGATGCCCCTTATTTCAAGATGGCCTATAAATACAATCAGCAAATTATTATGGTTGGTCGCAGAGTCAGCCAGATCTTGAGACTGGTTTTGGCATTTTTATCCATCTAGCAAGTTCTTCCTAAGGACCTGGGAAAGGCAGGTGTTATTGTTTGATGGTATAATGGAAAGGTTTCTTAAATAAATCAGATATTTTGGGATTACACTGTGCAAGATGCCCCTTATTTAAAAATAAGGAAACTTAAACAACCTCAGACACTACACTGATGGGTAGATGGAATCTCACTGAAGGTGAAAGAACAACACTGATGATGTTGTTAAAGGTTAAATGTTTTGGACAGATAATATAAAAAGATGAGAGTCATTGGAGAAGGCACAGATACTTGGAAAGTTTTAAAAAAAAGACTGAAAAAGAGGCAAACAGAAGATAAGGCACCTGGTTTGGTACAACAGCTCTAACAAAATGGATAATCCTTATAAACAGGTTACGATTACTATCCATAATCCAGGAATGCTCACAACTTCAACTTTAGTGTATGTGATGCCTGTAACTTTTGTATTTAGCCATAGACTAAATGCAGGTCAGTAACTGAGGTTTAAAGTAGAAATGAAGTACAGGTAGTCCTCAATCTGGAACCATTTGATTAGTAACCATTTAAAGGCACTGAAGTGACTACAACCATTTTTCACACTTATGACTGTTGCAGCATTCTCCGTGGTCACGTGATCAAAATTTGGATGCTTTGTAACTGGCTTGTTTTTTAGGATGGTTGCAGTCATGTAATTACCTTTTGTAAACATCTGAAACACATTGATAAATGTATGTATCTACACCTGAATGGAATATGCTAAGTAAAAACTTCAAGGGGTACTTTATTAAAAATAAGATATAGCACATTTGACATTTTGGAGCATCCAACATCAACAAATGCAGTTGCTCTATCATTGTTAGAAGTACAATCAATTTATAATGAAAAGCTCCCATTTGCAAGTTGGAGTACCAATTTCTCATTCCCATCCCCTCTACTTAATAACAAAACAGGCCATAAGAAACGGCGGTGGGGGGGGCAACCCCACAAATATCTGCATTTTGCCCCCCATGGAACAATTCT
>JALIGW010000001.1:201577225-201592225 GCA_023053685.1 Diadophis punctatus similis | reverse complement strand
TTGGAGTGTAACTTAATGCTCAGCTAAACCTTCTCTTTGGGCTAAAGTCGGAGTATCCCAAGGGAACTGAAAATAACATGGTGAAAGGCAAATGAAAGACTACACAAATACAACCAATCCAACTCTTTGACTGGTTACTTCAACGAATACACGGAGTTATCAGACACGTACATGCAGTCTTTTAAGTGTTCAACAGACCCGGCTAACTGAATTTTGCAAACCCAGTCTATATTTCTCACACCTGCAGTTAAACTGAAAACGAAATATCAATGTGGTACAATCCAAATTTTTCCTTTCTTGGCTGTGATGCTTTAAGCAGCCCTTTCACAGGACTGAAAGGAGCAAAGGTTTCATCTGAAAGCAGTCTGGCCTTCCAGTTCTGCTCCAAGGACCGAAGGTTCATTTCTGCCTCTCCACCCCATCTCAAACACTGGCATCTTTTCCATCTTGTCCTGCTCTGTGCTCTGCTTTGCTTTCCTTCTACTAATACTTCCATTACTATTTGGGGTGAAGGTTGGACTCAGGCTGGTGGTGAAGGAGAAAATGGAAAGAGGAAGAGAAAGGAAGAGGGAGGGAGAGAGAAAGAGAGAGAGGAAGAAGGGGAGAGGGAGAGAGAAAGAGAGAGAGGAAGAAGGGAAGAGGGGGAGAGGGAGAGAGAGAGAGAGAGAGAGAGAGAGGGAAGGAGGGAGGGAGGGAGGGAGGGAGGGAGAGAGAGAGAGAGAGAGAGAGAGAGAGAGAGAATTCAGAGTATTTTAGTAACAGGATCAACCATTTGCATCAGGATGCAGGTTCAGGTGCTTCTATTCTTGGCTAAACATTTCTTGCTATGTCTTGTAAATAATCTGCTTTTTCAAGCACAGCCCTAAAGCACAGGATGCAAGCAACTGCATCTACGTAGATCCAGGTTTGGCCTGCGTTTGGTTGGTGACCGCTGTTTCGTTCAGGGATGAAAGTTAAACAAGATATCAGAAATAGACATTAGCCACGGTTACGTATAACCTCCTGTTATATCAAGCAACTAGAGGATAAATCTCACTAGGAAACAGGCAGCTTCCTAGTTTAATTGCCTATCTTTTTAAGCAAAACAAATAGGGGAAGCAAATGGGAGTTTGGCAGGGAAATTAGAAGAGCTGTACAGAATCAAGTGCCAAGAAAGGTGAGAGACTGCTGGCTGTCTGCTGCTGGTGACTGGCTCCTAATTGCTGCTGATCGTTGCCTTGAAGGTTGACTTCTGAATGACTGTCTCAATCTCTGATTGGAGAACATTGTTCTTGCTGTCCTAGGTGATGCAACTCAAAGGATCACAGAAGCCGGAATCCAATTCCCAGAGAGCATGAAAACTTGTTTTTCCTTCTTTCGTCCTGTCCCCCCTTCTTATCCTATTTTCTTTTTCAGGAAGAAAAGAGCAGCAGCTTCTTGCAAGAGATCTTGCAAGCAGGGAAGATTTGCAAGGAAATTTGGGTAGGGGAGTGGGTAAGGAAGGTTGCAAACTGGGCAATGAGGAAAGCATTATCCCAAGAAAGTGTGTGTGTGTGTGTGTGTGTGTGTGTGTGTGTGAGAGAGAGAGAGAGAGAGAGAGAGAGAGAGAGAGAGAGAGAGAGAGAGAGAGAGAGAGAGAGAGAGAGAGAGAGAGAGAGAGAGAGAGAGAGAGAGAGAGTGTTTGTCTTCCTCCCTTAGGCAGATTCAAATGACACCTGTAAGTGTTCTTCTTGGGGGAGAAAGGGAAGGGACTGGAGGCAACCATTGCACCACTGAAATGCACCAGAGAAGACGAGAGAGCTGAAGGGGCAAAGAAGTGAACACTAAAGAATGGGAGGGGGAAAGGGAGTGAAAGAGACAAAGATGTGGGGAAAAAAAGAAGCTAAAAGAACAGAAGCCACTTAATGCCAGTAGAACTCCAGAAATCTTTCGAGAGGATAACCAATTGCCACTTGAGCAGAAGGATTTGCCCATTTCCTATGGATATCTTGATACTCCTTCTGTGACTCATGATGGTTCTTCACATAATCAACATTGGCATATCCAATAGTTTTCTCACAGTTGTTTTGGCCTGGGGTAGCAGTCATATCCCAACACTCACTTGTACTGAAGTTCAATCGATCTTGTTGCTAGAAGAAAAGGAGGTCTCAGCTCTAGTGATTTCATGGATGTCGCCATATAGTTTTCTTGGTACGATATAGGAGCGGCTTAATACTGCTTTTTTTTTCTAAGATAGGCTTTCATCTTTTCTCTCCAACCTACAACCTTAGAGTTTCCTGGTGGTCCCCTATCCAAGTCCTAACCAAATGTAATTCTACTTTGCTTTTCCAAATCCGCCAATAATTGCTAGAAACTGTCTTGTTTGCTGCTTGGGATGATTGACTACAGGGGTGAAATGCTCCCAGTTCACTTTTATCTGTCGGTCGTCTGAGAGCCGATCGCGAAGGCAATGCGACACTCTGCCCACCCGCTGGGACACCGCCATTTGAGTTATTTTACCTTCTGCGCATGCACAGAACACTTTGTGCATATGCAGAGGGTAAAATAACTCAAATGGCAATGTCCCAGCGGGTGGGCGGAGCGTCGCGCTGCCTTCGCGATCAGCTCTCCGACGACCGACAGGTAAAAGCGAACCGGGAGCATTTCACCGCTGATTGACTAATATAAAGAAGATGAGATTGCAAATGAGAAACCACAAAGAGAAACCTGCCTGCCTATCTATCTATAGCAGTGATGGCGAACCTTTTCGGCACCGAGTGCCGAAAAGGGAGCGCGCACGTGCTTATCTGGGCCGCAACCCAGAAGAGGGGCTGCCCAGGGGACATGCACATGCCAGAAACTGAACTTCCGGATCCTGGCATGTGCATCGGCAAGCTAGTCTTCCGGTTTCTGGCGCACATGCGCACATGACAATCAGCTGGCTGGCGCGCATGCTCACGCCAGAATACGGAAGACCAGCTCTTCCAGTTTCCGGCACTGCTGCACGCACAAAGGCCAGCTGATCATCGCATGTGCATGCACACCAGAAACCCGAAAGAGGAACAGGCAACGCAGTGTGTGCCAGGTGACATGGCTCCGTGTGCCACTTCGGGCACGCGTGCCATAGGTTCACCATTATGGATCTATAGCATTGGGAAAAATCCTTGAATGCCAAGACTTACAGAGAATAAAACTAACTCAAAAGGCAACAAGTGCCATGTTTAATTCTGTTCTGTTCTGTTCTGATTACCCAGAAATGTTGTAGGATAAAGTTTGTATGGACTATTGCCAAGATAAATGAATCCAAACATAGGTATAATATTATAAATTTTACTAGCTATAATGAACAAAAATGATTAAAATAGATGCTTTTAGAGGAAACTATGTGACTTGTTGATTTCACTGCCGCTAAACTAGGGACCATGGCTGGGGCTCTGTCTTCCAATAGCAATAGCAATAGCACTTAGACTTATATACCGCTTCATAGTGCTTTCCAGCCCTCTCTAAGCGGTTTACAGAGTTCAGCAAATTGCCCCCAACAATCTGGGTCCTCATTTTACCGACCTCAGAAGGATGGAAGGCTGAGTCAACCTTGAGCCTGGTGAGATTTGAACAGCTGAACTGCTGAACTAGCAGTTCAGGTTGCAGTGCTGCTTTTAACCACTGCGCCACCTCAGCTCCTCCTATAGACACCAAGAATGGAGTAAGTCTCAGATTCCCTTTGTATGGAACAATACACCCAGGGCTTAGCCATAACATGTTGCTGTGCCATATTGTTTACATTGATTACCTTTTTGTAGCAAGCGTAATTCTGTCTCTCTTTTGCCTCAAACTTTTTAACTTGGCACAGGAGCTGCATATAATTGACAATGCAATAATATGACTAGTTTACATTATGTTATTAATAGGCTCACAGCAAAACACAAAGAAAGAAAGAAAACAGCTGACTGCCCCAGCCCGTATTTTCTACAACGGGCTGAAATCAGTGACTAAGCTGCATACGGTACGAAGTGAAACACTCCCGTTCGCTTTTCAGGTTTTTGCATTTCACTGAAACTCCAGCCAATTCTCTTAGGAAAAGAAAGAGCTGAGCCCCCAGCTGCAGGATGGCCTTTCTCCGGTTTCAGCCAAACCTATAGCAAGACTAAGTCCCAGTTTCGCTGGTTTGGACTTGCACTTAAAACAACAGTTAGGAAAAGAGTAAAACATTGCAGCTAGACTTACAAGCTTTTTGTATAATGTATAAAGCGTTTAAGAAGCAAATGTGACTGTCTGAAGAACATTTGCACGTGGGAAAATATGGGTACCTTATTTAATTTATGCAATTTTCTACTGCCTCTGTCCAGATGAACTGCAAGTGGGGTACAGACATTTACAATACAATAACGGTACTACAAAAGTTATATGTTAAGAATAGTAACATAGATGTCATAAATTCTTGATGTATAGTATTTAAGCCTTCTGGAAAAATGAAGTTTTTACTAATCTCTGGAAGGCCATGATAGTTAGGGGCAACTTTGCTTTGGGGGACAAGCTGTTCCATAAGAGGGCAGCCCTCATAAGGATCACATTTTGGTGTCCCCCATCATACCTTAGCACCAGCTTTAATTTATATGAAAAAGAAGTGACTACTATCTGGGTCAGAAAAAGTACAACATCAATAGATTGAAGTAAGGAATGAGGTAAGGATTACTGGGAGAGGCAGAAAACTAAACCTGAAAAGCAAAGAATAATATTTTTGCTTTCAAGAAAATGTACTGTTTCTTGTTTACAGCAACAGTAAGATCTACAACATTCAGTTGGAAGAATATATATCTAGGAAACAGATCAATGGGTTCCAGAAGGATGCAGGATAGATCGGAAATTATATATTAAACACAGGATCTTTTAAGATAAAGAACAAGTTCCATTATTTAGGTTCATATTTCTATCTCGGCCTTCAGCAGATTACTATGAAGCAGTGTTTGGCAAACCCATGAGATGGGCAGACGGACTCAAGATCTCTTCATGGTACTTTGCCTCCACATTTGCAAAAAGCCCAGCGTCAAAAGAGTTGTCTGTTGGAGATGAAGAATATGGTAGCACCTCCACTTCTGCTTATGTTACAGCTCATTTGGCAGTTGTTTCTTTTGTTAAGTCTCTTGGGAATGGGACACTTTCTTCCCTGTCTTCGCAGAATGCAGGTTGGAAGGCCAATTGCCTGTCTTCCAACAAATGGCATGGGTAGGGATGGCTATCCTTCTATCTCATCAGGCTTCTCTCATCTTAGAACAGGCTTCTTCCAAACATGGCAACTTTAAGACTTGCTGGCTGAGGAATTCTGGGAATTGAAGTCCATAAATCCTAAAGTTGCCAAGTTTGGAGAACTCTGCATTAGAAGTTTTTCTCGGTCTGTCTATTGGTAGGTCCAGTTCCATCCATAAATGTAGGATTTCCTTCCCTTGGAGGCAGAACCACAGAGGTCCACAGTTGCCATGCAGAGATTCCCAGAATTAGATTAGGAAGAATTTGCACCCATCAGGTGTAATGAGCATACAGTATATTTATCCAAGCATGTAGAGATCATGCCAGGTAACACTGCCTGGATATAATTTAGCAAGGAGCCAATGTAGCCAATTAAGCATTTCACTTACTGGAACTTGTATACAAGGCATCTCTTTTTCTTTTTTGGAAATTATACTCATTAATACTCTCCAGCCCATAATGAAATGGAAATATCCCCTGGAACAGAGGTGGGTTCCTCCCGGTTCTGACTGGTTTGCCCAAACCGATAGTGACCCACTGGTGATGTCACGATGATGTCACGGAACTGGTTTGGTCAGTACTGGTCCGTGGGCGCCGCCATCTTTTTTTTGAATTTATTTATTTTTTATTTATTTTTATGATTTTTTTTTTCTTCTGAGCATGTGCAGAAGCTGAGTTTCCAGCACTGTGCATGCGGTTGCCATCTTATTTTCGGCTCTTTTTTGAATTTTTTTTTGAATTTTTTTCTTCTTCTTCTGAGCATGTGCAGAAGCCGAGTTTCCGGCACTGTGCATGCGGTCGCCATCTTGTTTTTGTTTTTTGTTTTTGTTTTCCGGATTTTTTGGCACTGCGCATGCGTGCGTGTGCATAGTGCGCGCGCGGCCACGAGGCGCGGGAGGAAGCAAACCGGCAGCGAGGTAAGTTAGAACCCACCCCTGCCCTGGAACCCAAAAGACCCTAGCCACGAAGTAAGCAAGCTGTCTGAAACAAAACTGTCTAACTGCAGTTCCAGGAAGAACTAATGTCAAGATAAAATTTTAAGGATTTCTCTCTCTCTGAAGCCTCCATGTATAGCTATGCGATACTATTGACTCAAGAAGTAATGCTGAACACTGGAAGTGTTCAGTCAGCATTTTAAACTATTATGAGCTACCTTCTGAACCATTGCCAACTTAATAGACAATGAAAGATAATGAGCTTGAAATTGGGTGTTAAATTGCATTTTTGGTTCTCTCCTTTTTTTTTTCCTCTTGAGGTTTAACCATTTCCTGCAGAAACAATATTCCCTGTTGGTGTGCCCTCACATAAATGTCCACTCTTAGGTCACCCATAAAAACTGCATGTGTAAAGAACAAAATTATTTTCATTCAACTCGCACAAATGTGGGGCACTGGTGGGGGGAAGGAGGCATGAAAGAGTTATAAAAAAATATCAAGGGGAGGAGTCAGAAATCCTTTTGGGGAAGGGAGCAGGCATATAATTGCGCCTTTATCCTAAACAGAATGCGTATGAATGTTTTCTTGCAGACTGAATGTTTGAAGGAATGTTTTCTTGCAGACGTTTCATTACCCTAACTAGGTAACATCAACAGTGCTAGTAAGGAGTGCTGTTTGCTGTCAGTTTATATTCTGAATGCAAACTGACATAAAGAATGTAAACTGACAGAAAAGAGCACTCCTTACTAGCACTGATAATGTTACCTAGTTAGAGTAATGAAACGTCTGCAAGAAAACAAGCAAGCTCAGAGAGCACCAAGGACCCCTCAGAATGTTATGTTTCTGAATCATACCGATAGGGAATGAACACTACAAAGATAGAGCGATGATGCACATACCGAGACAGTATAAGAATACAGGGGCTGGGAATTGAAATTAGATGGAATCAGACCCCCCCTCCCCAAACAATATAGGGTAGTCCTTGTTTAGTGACCATTTGCAGTTATGATGCGGAAGAAAAACGTTATGACCAATTCCCATGTTTATAACCTTCGCAAAGCATAGGAAAGCTGAAGTAAGATCATAAGCCACCCAGAGTCATCTTGCAGGGCAGATAGGCACAATAGATATAGATCAGGGGTGGGTTCTAACTTACCTCATTGCCGGTTTGCTTCCTCCTGTACCGCGTGGGTGCGCATGCGCAGTACCCAAAAAATATTTTTTTTAAAAAAAAGCCAAAAACAAGATGGCGACGCATGCACAGTGCCGGAAACTTGGCTTCTGCGCATGCGCAGAAGAAAAAAACCCCAGAAAAAAATATTTAAAAAAAGATGGCGGCGCCCAAAATACTGGCATTGACCGAACCAGTTCCATGACATCATCGTGATGTCACCAGTGGGTTGCTACCAGTTCGGGCAAACCTGTCCAAACCGGAAGGAACCTACCTCTGATATATATATATAGATAGATAGATAGATAGATAGATAGATAGATAGATAGATAGATAGATAGATAGATAGATAGATAGATAGACAGACAGACAGACAGACAGACAGACAGAAATAGTTAATGATAGATAGATAGATAGATAGATAGATAGATAGATAGATAGATAGATAGATAGATAGATAGATAAACAAACAAATAAATAAGAATGCAAGCAAGCACAGTTGTAGTTTCACTTAGTGACCACTTCATTAATGACTGAGTTGTCGATCCCAAATGTGGTTGCTAAACAAGGACTACCTATAATGCAAACACCCACAATTTTCAAGTTATTTGTTACAGCAGAACTATACATTGTAGCAAAGGAAGAGGAAAATATTTTGGGTCAGTAGAAACTGCCAGAATTTGAGAGACTATTATGGGTGTGCTTGCAAAATGGCTGCCACAGAAGGACCTGGCCAACTCTGATAATGGCAACCACACTGAGCAGTGCCTGTCAGAAATAGCCTTTTGTCAAAAAGCAAGCTGGTGTCCTTGATCTCTGCCGTCTTGATTAGTTCCCACATTCAGCTAGAATTAACGAAAAGTGCTTATGGACACCTTTGTAAACAAACATGACTTTTCATTACCTTTTAGAGGTTTTTTTTTTAAAGAGAGAGTTGGGATATGAGAAATGTGCCTGAGTAAGTACTCAGGGCATCCTGTTGCATATCCTATCACGATATTCCAAAAACACAAAGACCTGCATCTTTGCCTCCTCTTTTTATTCATTCTGGAAATCTAAAAACATCAAATGTGGGACTTGCAGATTTCATGCACGAATGTTGTAGAATAGTTTGGACATCTTTTTGGACATTTTCTTTCTTTTTTCTTTTTGTAAGCCTCCTAGAGTAGTCTCCCAGCAAGATAGGTGGCAAATATATTTAACAAACAACAGCAACAACATTTTAGCATATTCTACCTTACTTGCTGCATTACTCACTGCTACAGGAGGATAGAAACATGAAGAGGAACACTGTTGCTCCTTTTCTGAACATAGCCTAAAATGCCATTAAAAGGCAAAGAACCAAACTGGAGTCATTTACAGAGGTTTGGGTGAGGCAGAACTTGTATAAAGAGCCAGTTGGGTGAGTAAGGCACCAGGCTGGAGACTGGGAGTTCAAGTCCTGCCTTAACCATGAAAGCCAGCTGGGTGACCTTGGGCCAGTCACTCTCTCAGCCCAATTCACATTTACAGGATTATTGTTCTGAGGGAAATAAGCAGAGGAAGGTGTGCTGGATATGAATGCTGCCTTGAGTTGCTTGTCAAAATAACAAAGGTGGGATACAAATAAATAAATAAAAATATATGTAACTATACATGTGTGTATAGTTACGCATGTGTGTATGTATGTATGCATGTACGTACGTACGTACATTCGGACAGACAGATAGATATAGACAGATGGACAGACAGATAGCCACAATGCAGTGCATTAGGCATTCTCTGAAATGATCAAAACAAGTTAAAGCAGAGGGAGAAATGTACCTGGGCCATCATCTGATAGGACAAAGTAAGCTCCTCTTATTAACATAATTGTAAGATCTCTCTCCCCCTCTCTTACTTTCCTTTTAAACTAATGGATTAAATTAATCCAGGTTCATTTTTATAAGCCTCTTGGGTCCATGTGTGGCGGACAGTCACTTTAGAAAACAATAAATTAAAAAAGAAGACAAAGTGTATAGCATATACTAAGTGCACATATTTCATAAGACCTTGGGTTAATACAAGTGGCATCCAGTGTAATTAATCCTTGTTAGTATAACAACTAATATCCCTCCATAGCATGTTTCCTTTAAACAGTAGGATGTTAATTAAATGTTTTTTGTTGTTGTTGTTTTTCTCCTTGTTTTGGAAGGAGGGTTGGGTGGATTCTCTTTTTTTCCACTAAGCCAAAGACAGCATCATGTTGCTATAAGTAATAAATACCTTATAGAGATGTTTCCTTACAATCTCTGGTCTCTTGCAGAAATTCTGAAGCCTTTTAATAAGCTGTTCAGGTGTAGAATACAGATATTCAGCTGCAGGAAAAAGAGATACATTTTTAATGAAACAAAAACCTCAAAGCACACACTCGATATTAGTCACTTTACTAATTAAAAATGCATATTGCTCTGTGCCGTCTCGTGTTTTACATTATTTAAGCATGATTTTATAAGGTTACCTCAGCTCACAAGGATGTTTAATGCTAAATAAGGCTATGTAGTTGTGCTGTTTAGACATCTCCTTTGGGTGATTAAAATACATTATATTAATGTAACACAATGCATATATGAGACATTTAGTGATGATATTTTTTTCCCAAAGAATTGGTACTATATTAGTGTTACCCTGTATAGCAGGACTGCATACTATTAAGTATTAAATTGTTTAAAATAATTTGGTATGGTTTTTCAGGCCTATTCCCCCCCCCTCTGAATATTATTAAAAAGAAAAAAAATCTGCAAGCTATCATAGACAAAGCGACCTTTTTAATAAAATCTATCATTATAGGCTGTGTATACTAACAATGAAGAATGCTATTTCAAAACTAGCTTTTGTGTTATCTTGAAAGAACAGATGGTAAATATAAACTTCGTCTAATGTATTAAAACACATTAAAAAATTCCTTAGCGCTAACATGGTAGCTTGCCAAATAAACAATTGCTCTTGCTTAAGTTTATACTCTAACTTTGTATCTTCAAATTAATTATAAATTAAAATACCTCCCCCCCTAAAAAAAGGAGGAAAAAAATAAACGTAGACAGACACTACCTGGAAATATTTCTGGATAGACCAAAGCATTTGGACAGAGGGGGTAACAGCCACAGTGCACCGCTTCTATCCTAAAACGGGGGAATGCAGATTGTGTATTATTATTGCATTACTGAGCCCCAAAGAGTATTTTTGGCGAGTAGCACAGAAGTTGGATTGCAACAATCATATTCCCTCAGCATCAGTATAATCTCTTTACATGCCAAAGTTGTTCTTTTTCTTAAAAAATAAAATAAAATATTTTTATTGATCATATAAATTGCATATAATGGAACAGCAAGCGTATGTTTTGTTAGCTAAATAAATCAAAGCACAGCTTTTTCTTTAAACGGCTCCATACATTTTTATAAAAAAAAATATAATCAGTAGACAGACACAGGATACAAATATGGGCCGTTCTTCTTTATGGTAACTGGGGAAGAGTGAGGAACCTGTAATACACTTCCTTTCCATTTCAAGCATACTGTCAAAAACAAGCAGCATTGACCCAATGTATCACAGCAAGCAGACTAGCTCAGTACCTGATGTAAGAGGACTTTAAGGGGCGTGCATAAGCGCACCAGCATGCCTACCGTCCCTGTCCTAAAGTTCCCTTTTATTCATATTCATTTCATGTATTCATAATCTTGTTATACTTGTATCTGTTTTCTAATATATGCTTGATGAAAAATAAAATAAAGAAATAAAAGGTTTTTCTAGGATCAATAAGCCTTCATTGTGATGAATACCGCAACTACACCGTCATGTACAGGCACTGGGTGAGGGTCTAGGACAAGTCGCCACAGACAACTCATCCCGACCAACTCGCTACAGGACAATTTGCCATGGCCAACTCACAGCGGGGCAACTTTCCATGGGACAAAAGTTACAAAATCTCAAAGAAATGGTGAAATAGAATCATTAAAGAAAGGAAAGGAAAAGGAAAGGAAAGACAAAATGAAATGTGAATGACCAAAATTAAAATGATTTTAAAATGATTTTAAATAATGAAATAAAATTGTTGAATTGTCTTGTGCCGAATTGGCCATGGCGAGTTGGCCATGGCAATTTGCCAATGATGAATTTGCTGTGGCAAGTTAGCTGTGACGAGTTGTCCCATTCTGCTGGGTAAAAGCCCAATGAGGGAAAGATCTAGACTTACTAGCATAAATACGTACGAGGAATTGTTCCCATACTCAACACTCTTTGCACTGGATACCATTAGAATATTAGAAGATTTCAAAATTACATGTATCTGTACAAAATTAATGTGATTACAAACCCCTGAGCATGAGCTAGCCTGGCATGGACATGTTCCTTTTTTATTCATGTAAAGAAATACAGTGACTTTGCCTAAAGAGTTGGATGATGTATACTTGAACAGACTTAGTTATACTTATGGGTCTATAAACTTTTAATGACTAATTATAAACTTATTATTGCTCTTGTGGCAGAGAAGAATGTTTGAGACACAACCACTCTGGCATCCACGATCAAATGGATTACAACAGCAAAAAAATAACAATGACAGCAATAGAAAAAGCTAGAAAATAATAATCCACACACACACACACATATTTGCATGCAGTGATTGTTCAGCACAATGGTTATTCATCTACTATGCAATAAACTTTATAAACAAAACTGGAAATTCTATTGGCCAGAAATTACACAGCAAAGCTGAACCATACTTTAAATAAAATATAAAATAATTTGAAACCACAGTTCACACTTGAAACCACCCTGTATAAGTTTATCATATACTTTATTTCAATAGTATCCAACATGTTAGAGGACTTGGTTTTGTTTTTTCAATACAGTATCTACTTTGTCTTCAAAAATGCATCATGATTATTTGACCATAAAAACATTTGTGGGGGTTACCCCCCCCCCAACCATTCCTTCTTCCTTTTAAAAAGGATACACATTTTGCATGCACATTAATTTAGCTGACTTTACTTCTGTTTTTGAAATGGAACATCTATAGCTTAACCAAACTGTAAATAAAGACAGCTTCAAAGATTATAGTCTGTATCCAGCAGGTGTTAATTAAGCAGACTGAACACTTTCTTGATCTAGTGGAGGGTTCCATCAGTGGTACTGTATGAGGAAGGGAGCACTTCACCATTTACAGTCCTATTTTGATCAGCATGGGAAGTAGGCAAATGCAGTGAGAATTAACATACATAAAAACATCCTTCTTTTGTTTCACTGATTTAAGTTTCCAGGAGATTAATGAACATTCCATCAGAAGAGTGGTATCAACTACATACAATCCTATAGCCTCAAATACAAGAAATCAGCTTACAAAACTGAAAGAGAATTCCATGAGATTATTTGGATTGTCATGCCTCCCCACATCTCCATGGTTGCTTATACTTTAACCTGTGTGTTACTCAATTATACTTGTCAGAAATTGGGGAAGCTTGGGTAGGATGTCCAATCCAAAATCTATAAATATAGCACTCAGACTAATATACCACTCCTTAGTGCTTTACAGCACTCTCTGAGCCATTTACAATGTCAGCATTTTGCCCCCAATAATCTGGGTCCTCATTTTACTGGCCTTAAAAAGATGGAAGACTGAGTCAACCTCGAGCCGGTCAGGATCGAACTCCTAGCTGTGGGCAGAGTTAGCCTGCAATACTGCATTCTAACCATTGTGCCTCCTGATATGGCATCTGTATAAGGGAATTTTTTCTGAATACAAAGTGAAGTATCTTTTTGGCCATTAATTAGTTTTCTTCAGATAATTTAAAGGCATATTTTGTTAGCCACACAAAATTCTGTAGAGTTCAGATGATGAGATTATGTAAGGAAAAATGTGTATTTTCTATTATTTCCTTTTCTAAAACAGAATAGCAGGCCAAGCTATAGTCGGTGTCATCTTTAAAACACTGCAGCATCTTCTTTGCAAGGACTTTCTCTGTCTCACAAATTTATAAAACCAGGATCCAATATTTATGTAGTTTGACAGATAAAAGGTAGGATTTGGAATTGATCCTTTTATTTGAAAATGACCTTACATGCTGATGCAAAAATAAACAACTGACAATATATTCCTGGAGGAGTTGGGGAAAACAGAACATGAAATGTAGTGTATAACACAAGCTTTCATTTAAAAAAGAAACAAAGAAAAAAGAACTCAGTTAAAAATGCTAGCTAGATTCAGCAAAGAGTGATCTGCTATTAATCCTAGGATACATATGTAAGGAGAAACTCTGAGAAATTGACCATTATTTTACACATGTGGATGGGATCTAGAAGTTGGTCTATGGATTGTGGGAGATAGGCTGCTTATTAATTTTGGTAGCAATTTAGAAACAACCTAACGTTTTTCTATAATAACCTTGTAGATGCTAAGTTCAAACCATGGCAACCACACTTATCCTTTATTTTGGTTCTTAATTCCAAGTATCTCTGGTGAAACAACAGAGTCCCTATAACTCCATTGTTAAAATGACCTTTATATTCCAATTAACAAATCATCTGCTAAATCTATGAATCTTAATATTCAAATCTATTCCCTTCAATTCATACAATTTATCTGCAAATAGTTGTTGGGCGTCTGATTCTAAATATAATTAGCTGATAATTTTGCTTGGCTGAATTACTTTTCTGGAGGGCCCGCTAAGTCTCTCAGTTGCATTATCTAAGCAATAATGAATCTGATAGGTGAAATTTTTTACTGTAATGAGGATGAGACTCAGTTGTGACACCTGAGTCTAGTAATAACAGAAGACTGCTAATTATCGACAGCACTTTTTTGTGTGATGCAGAGAGGGGGGAAAAAACCCTTCTCATTATTAAAAAAATAAAAAGTTACAATTATAAGTGACACCAGAGGAGAGTAAATAAAATGGAGTGATTAAAACATTGCTGCTTTAAGGGTGTTTTTAATTAAGTGGAAATGCTAATGTTGTCATACTTAGCAGATGGGATTAAAATTAGTTATTGTAAGTAACTCATATTTTGTGTTATGGTTTCTACAGTATGTCTACAAGATCTAAGAAAGTGATACATTCCATAAGACTATATATATATATATATATATATATATATATATATATATATATATATATATATATATATATATATATATATATATATATATATATATATATATAATTTTCTTTTCAACCCATAATAATGAACGTCTTGGGGAGGGGGGGGGCACGGCGGATAAGCCCTGCCAAAGATTTTACCATTGTGACTTAAATAGCTTGGAATGCAACCATAATGTCCTAGGCTGATACAATTACATTATTAGTCTGGCCTTCCCCCTTCCCATCGCCCCGTTTTTGCTGATTGCTGCATTTTGTATTTCATTCACACTCAACAAAAATAGAAGTTTAGAGTTGGGCATGTGTCCAGCATTAAATGTAGTGTGCCACGAATGTAGGGATGTGGACTCTTGAAAAGATGGCCACCCACTTAGGGGGATCTTCACAAATGGAGTAGAGGATGCATCGAGCAACTAGAGATATTTTTTTCTCCTCCCCCACTTTTTTTTTAAAAAAAGAACCTTAATTGCACACTTTTTCCTACTTTATTTGTGTAAAATTTTCCATCTGCTACATCTAAAGATGTCTAAACTGTTAGAATCAGACCTGCATTCAGCTGCCAGCTGTGCACATTAAGGAT
>JALIGW010000001.1:201549725-201572225 GCA_023053685.1 Diadophis punctatus similis | reverse complement strand
GAATTCTCTAAAGGAACAGAACAATGACACTGGCTCACAAGTCAGCGAACTCCAGATTACAGACCTGCATTCTCTACCATTATGGGTTTATGAAAATCTACCTCATATTTTCCATCAAATAGATCAAGGTATAGCACTAGCAGTTTTTGTACTTAAAAAAAAGTATTGGCAATCACACTTTATCTATGCCCAACAATGAAAAGTATTTTAAAACTCATTATTTTAATGAGCTGTTTTTGTTGCATCTGATTTATAGAAGTCTTTTTTGACTTGCCTGTTAAATGTTATAGAAAGTCGCCCCTTGGGAACTGTGTTTGTCCCCCGTTAAAAACTGTAAAAAAGGATCTCTTTCACCAGGTTCTTAACTGTTAATTGATTTTAACATTACATTGAATTTATGCCTTTCACTTTTAATACTCTGATTTAGCTTCTAATTAGTTGCCTATTCACTACAGTAGAAGGCTGGGGTTTAGATCAAATAAAACAAATAAGAAAAATGCTATACAAAAAAAAAGGTGTAAGACTGGCAATTTTTGAAAGTTCCAATTTTTCTTTGCTTCTCTTATTGTAAAATTCCTTTTAAAAAAAGAAAAGAAAAACCATCACTAGGGAGGATTAATGCGAAATCTTACACAGATAATTGTATCTGCAGTCAGAAACAAAGTTTGTTCTCTGAAAATACATGGATACAAAAGAACACAGAAAGCTGCCTTTGTTTATTTTATTTATTATATTTACATACTGCCTGACTCCCCAAACACCCTGCTTTATAGCAAATTCGCCACTCTGCCTGGGGAGGAAAGCGTTTTCAGGTGGCAGCGCTGCGATCCCCTCCCCGATTCCAAAAGGCAGAGTGGCGAGCTGGCAGGTGGGTGGAGGCTTCTTCAGCTCCGCAGCTTCCTTGGGGCAGCAGCAGGACAAGGACCCTCCAACCCACCAATACCTGCGCGGCGGCGGCAAGCGATCACCTCCCCCCTCCCCTTTGCGAACGTCTGTGGTGCGCTGTCATTGCCGGCGGGCTCGCGATCGGCCGGCTCAGGCTGGAAGAGGGAAATAAAAAATAAAAAAGCTCCTTCACTTTAAAAGGGGCCACTGCCTCCTGAGGACGGGGGTGGCTCCCTGGAGATGGCTGATTGAGGGTCCTTCTCAGGCAGAGACCCCCGCGGCAGCAGGGGCTGCAATGCAACGCCCTGAGCAGCGTGCAAAAAGTCCTTCCTCCAATTTTGGAATCGGGGAGGGAGCAGGGGACTCAAGGAAAGAAAAGGCATTCATTTTTTTTAAAAAAAAAACCTGTTATGATGGATTTAACTGCCACATTACAGCTAATTGGTAATGTGAAATAAAACATTGAGTGTAACAAATTTTTCTAAAAAGCCTTGTGTCCATAGAAACCCCACCAAAGCCAGCAGATTTATTTCAAAGAGAGGGAGGGAGGAAGAGAGGGGGGAGGGAGAGGGAGGGGAAGGGGAGAGAGAGAGAGAGAGAGAGGAGGGGGCATACCACAGTCACTTGCTAAAGTATTGAATGCTAGGTATGGCAGAATTGTTTTTTTCTTCTTTTGCTCCCCCAAAATTAAGGTGCGTCCTAAATTCCGGTGCGTCCTATACTCCAAAAAATATGGTAGGTTTAAACCACTATTTTAATCGAACCCTAACCACCACCATCATAAAACCCTAACCATCATATATTTGTGTTCCCAAAAGTTAAATTTCAGGTGATTTTTCTAAACTAAGCTGTTTTGTGGAATTGGTTCAAATTTACAGCGTTTTGAACAGAGTACCGGTATGTCAGGTGAATAGAATGTTATTACACAAATAGAAAATGAAAGTATGGCATTGCAAATTCGACATAGCTGTAGGTTTGGTTGAGTGAGTCTACCCTAGTGCAGCATGGTCTACTCATAATTTTCTAGGATTTCCAAGGATATTTTCTCAACCCTACTGGAACTAAAAAGAGATGTATCAGGGAGCTTTTCTACATAAAACATATGGTCCACCTGTGAGCTGCACTTTTTTCAAATGCTTTATGAACCAATGTACTCTGTTGAAAAGATGCAGACCTGAGAGGGAAAAGCAAGCAAATATTCTCTGGATTGGGAAGCAAAGAAGTAAGTTGTTCCACTTCAATGTGCAATTAGATGGTTATCAGAACATGTTCACCCTAACTCCGGATCCAATTTAAGGTATTGGTCGTTACCTTTAAAGCCCTACATGGCTCAGGGCCAGCTTACCTTCGGGACCACATCCTGCTGCATACCTCCCTACGACCGGTCAGGGCCCACAGAGTCGGCCTCCTCCAGGTCCCGTCGACCAAACAATGTCGGCTGGCGGGGCCGAGGGGGAGGGCCTTCTCTGTGGGAGCTCTCTCCCTGTGGAACCAGCTTCCCCCGGAGATCAGGACCATCCCCACCCTACTGGCCTTCCGGAAAGCAATAAAAACTTGGCTCTTCCGGCAGGCGGGGTGAAAGTGAGACCAACTAGATTAAATATGGGTCTCCCCCCTTGATTGTGAATATGAGATACTCTTTTTAACTTTTGTATTTTGTATTTTTTTTAACTACTGTATTTTATATTGTAATGGAATCTAACATGTTGTGAGCCGCCCAGAATCCTCAGGGAGTTGGGCGGCATAGAAATCCATTAAATTAAATTAAATTAAATTAAACTGTAATCTGGTGTCTACATTTGCAGAGGGCTGGAATGAAGGATTGTGCTATCTGAAATTCGTTAAGAGTCTTCTCATCAAACTCATATAAATATAGTATTCGATCTCATAAGCACCTTCCCAGCTACAAAAGTGTATTTTCACTACATTAATATACGTCCCTTGGTGCAATGAACAAATGGTTAGAACATTAAACTGAACCAATTTTATGATAGTATAAACATAGCAGACACTTACTCATGGCCTAAAAGCTGAAACAGGCTTTCTGAGAAGAAGTGACCTTGACTTGTTGAATCAAAACTTTATTATCTTTATCTCAGCAATACTTGAATCTAGTTTTTATTCCCCTGAAAAAGACAGCTTACACAAACAAAATCTTTCTTTGGAGTGTTTAGTATTTTGACCATCTGTGGGTGATACATCTACAAAGAAAAACTTTATTAAAAAAATCCTGCTAACATAAAAAAGGATAAAATTCCAATACTGGGATTGTAAGTACTGAAACCATTAGAAGTCTTCTCCCCCCCCCCCCCAAAAAAAACCCCTTCTTTGATCTGTGAAAGGTGTCTGATGTCCAAAAAATATCACATGGAATTTATTTTTTCTGTGCCGTAAACTAAGAAATTCTGTATTTAGTAAATGTAGAGGCCACCCATCTTTTGACACTGGACCACTCACAATTACAAAAATAAAATAAAATAAAAAATAAAATAAAATAAAATAAAATAAAATAAAATAAAATAAAATAAAATAAAATAGCAATAGCAATAGCAATAGCAATAGCACTTAGACTCATGGGGCTTTACAGCACTCTCTCTAAGCAGTTTACAGAGTCAGCATATTGCCTCCAACAATCTGGGTCCTCATTTTACCCACCTTGGAAAGATGGAAGGCTGAGTCAACATTGAGCCCTGTCAGGATTGAACTCCTGGCTGTGGGCAGAGCTAGCTTGCAATACTGCATTCTAACCACTAAGCCACCAGAGCTCTAAAAGAAAAGAAAATAATAAAATAAAAGAAAATAATAAAATAAAATAAAATAAATAAAATAAAATAAAATAAAATAATAATAAAATAAAATAATAAAATAAATATACAAACAAATAAATAAAACAAATATTAAATAAAATAAAAAACAATTGCACTTAAAAAATAAGAGCAATAACATAAAAATAACAGTTGAGAAGACCTATAACCACTCAAAAGAAGCTATGTCAGAGGCTTACTCATGCTATCATGGTCTCAGGATTAATGGCAAGGCCAGGTTTTTAGTGCCTTGTTTTCACAGGGCAGAGTTAGGCAAATCTAATTTTTGAGGGGATGATGTTCCAGAGGTCAGGTGCCATGGTAGAAGGGATTGTCCTCCTGGGTCCTGACAGATGACATTATCTTGCAGATGGGACCTGGCGCGCACCTCTCCTGCCAGATCTAATAGTATGGGTAGGCATCATTTAATTAAATTCACATGCTTAATTTTTTTTTTTTTGGCATACCTGAATTTGCTTGTTAGTGTTTGCCAAAATCTTTTTATCCTAGATTTGAGTGCTGTGCACTGGTTAACAGGAAAAAAGAAAAGAAAATATAAAAATTCCTTCTCAAACATGCCAGCTATTAAAGTTTTATTATAGATCACAGTATTTCTGTTTAAGTTTCAACTCTGAGTAACAATTTTAAACTTTTCAAATTAAAATAAATAGTTAAAAGCATTTGGTACTAATTGTTAAGATTTTTGCCACTTTAGACCACAACTTCTTTGTTTTTCCCTTGAACAGATCTTTCTTTATTTACCTTTAATCTGTTCCATTTTATACTTTCAAACTAGTCTTGAGGCCCCACATTAGGGTTTTTTTTTTTTTTGGCTGCTCAAATCTGAGCTTTGTGCAGTATCTGAGTTATTTCTTCTTTTCATAAGGCCCTTAATTTTATTTATTTTTGTTTTTATTGCTGGCATGCTGGCTTCACTATTTTATTTTCAAATATCGTTCTATTTCCTCCTGGATTAATTATTCTTGTTTCTACTTGTCTAAGTATGTGTGTGTGTGTGTGTTGGACAATTACATTTGACCACCTTCACATTTCACTTAAATTTATAAGAGTCTATTCTTCTTCATTAATCTATACTATGCTAAAATAGATATGAGTTTTCTTTCATTTTTACATCACTCTACTAAATGGTTAGAAACCTAAAAGGAGTTGTATTTAACAAGGTGGGCTGGAGGAAGTTTAGATGCAGCTGAAATCTGTCAAACAATAATAGTAAAAATCAAACTTTGTCTACTTTTACTTGTTGCAATTTGGTTGTATAGGAATTTTTCCTGTCAGTTTACTGTTTTCTAATAATTTGTAGTAAGAGTTATATTGTTCTTAATGGTAACATACCACAATTTTTAAGAGACTTGTGATGCACATTTGCATTTTCTCTGTAATTGTTGCATGTCTTACTATCTGCCTGTGTGTATTCATTCTTTTACACTTCTCTTCCCTAAAATTTAATTGTTTACATTGTTTTTTTTATTGAAGCATGTCCTACCTTAAAACAGGATTTATACTCTTTTTTTTCTGTTCTGAATGTTTGTGTATTGGTCTAAACATATAAAATCCCATCACAAATGTGGAACTCATTTTAAAAATAAAAGATAGAGATATTCAATTGGACAAATAGTCAGGAGTTCAATCATATTGATTCAGTGGGCCTTCTTTCCAAATTGAGATTGACAATATGGCAGTCTTAAGTTTTCAGTTAAAGCTATAGTTCGTAATTATGTTTTATTTTTTGTTCATATCTTATCCCAACTGCTCACTTTGATTGAAAGAAAATTAGTGAATTGTAATATTTGTAAATGCAAAAACATATAAAAATACCTATGTAAAGAGCCGAGATGGTGCAGTGGTTAAATGCAGCACTGCAGGCTACTGCTAGTTCAGCAGTTCAGCAGTTCAAATCTCACCGGCTCAAGGTTGACTCAGCCTTCCATCCTTCTGAGGTCGGTAAAATGAGGACCCAGATTGTTGGGGGCAATATGCTGAACTCTGTAAACCGCTTAGAGAGGGCTGTAAAGCACTATGAAGCGGTATATAAGTCTAAGTGCTATTGCTATTGCGATAGATAGATAGATAGATAGATAGATAGATAGATAGATAGATAGATAGATAGATAGATAGATAGATAGATAGATAGATAGATAGATAGATAGATAGATATCTCACACACTAAGCCCATCAATACCTGGAACATCAGTGAAGGCTTCTCCAAGGACAGAGACATGAAAATTCAGTTCCATCTTTTTCAATTTCATCAGCACTTTAAAGAAGCTTTCAGGATCTTTATCATGTTCCCTTGAAATGAAACAGAATACACCTTGATTTTTGAATTGTTTACTTACTTTATTTTCATATCCCTAATTCATATGCTGTCTCCATCCAAACCTTGAGACGGCCCACAATGTAAACAATACAATTATAAAATAACTGCATTATAAAAATTGGTTAAAAATCTTACCATACTTCATATAGCAGTAAACCAACCTTGAAAATGGACAGTGCCTGGACAGCTGTTAAGGGTTGGTACCTTGTGCCTGAAGCTCCATGGAACAGAATACTCTAACAGATGGCAGACATCTTTCTGGTTTAGAGTGGAAGGAATTCACTAAACCTTTTATGTATTTCCATAACAGGTTCAGAATCACTCCAGATAAGTAGTTTTGGAGTCTCCTCTGGAAATGCTTATGTCCCAAATGAAAACCATAATTCCAGATACAAACTGGATTGGAACCGTTCATGTCTATAAGTCAGATAATCAATATCTGCCCATATTTCAATGTCAAAGTGCTTTTATGAGTAATGGCAAGTTTTAAACCAGAGCAAAATGGACATTTTTCTGTTGTTCATTGTCTAGCTAAGAATACATTACAGACTTTGTATAACATTGTAGTAAATACATAATATTATGGAGAATACAGAAAAAGTATAAAAATTGTATGCCAGAGAAATTAAAAGTAATGAAATGAGGTCCACAAGTTTTAAAGTTGCCAAGTTTGGAGACCCCTGTTCTAACATTTAAAAAGTGATTTTATTATTGAAAGTTAGAGTAATTTTTCACTTATATGGATGATAAAGTACTTATTTACAAAAAAAAGCATATAGAAAATAAATTATGCAATCAGAATTTGGACATTTAGAGTCCAATCCTAGCCATGCCTATTTTCAAGTAAGCCCTGTGCATTTCAGAAATAAACAGGAATTAAGCATATATAAAACTACTGCCTTTTAGTGGTCATGGGAAAGTAACAATCTCCCAATTCACATTTTCCACTGGATGATGTCTCCTAAGATATATCATGATACAAAATTTTATACACAACTGACACGTGTGCAACTCTCTGAAGACACAGAGCGTGTTAAAGAATTATAAATAAGCTAAGCTAAAAGCAATATTAAAAAGGTCAATCTTAATCTTCTTAAAACATTTAACAAAGGAGCTTTCTCTTATTTCAGTTATACAGGGGACTCAGAATGGAGAGAGAAGGGGAAAACGGACATTTTAATACTGATTTATGAATGTACAATGAGAGAAAAACTGGCTTCTTTTCCAAGGATCAGAAAATAAAGCAGCCAAACCTCACTTTCACTATGCGCTTACGATTAAAACAAGACAACATTTAGAAAATCCAACACCACACTAATAGTGGCTGAGAATGGAATGGAATGGAATGGAATGGAATGGAATAGAATAGAATAGAATAGAATAGAATAGAATAGGTTTTATTTAGCCATGTGTGATTGGACACACAAGGAATTTGCATCCGGTACATAAGCTCCTAGTGTACGTGCCAAACAACAAAGTAATAATCATCATTATAATAAAGGATAATAATCATAATAATGATATCACAATAATAATAATAATGGCTGATGGTGCCTGAGCTTTTCATTTCTTACATAGTTTCTTGCTTCCCCAGATTACCAAAGAATAAAAGCTAAAGAAAGACATATCTTTCTGCTTCATATCTTAAAGTTAAATTATCAACATAATTTGTGGATGGTCTAAATAGAAGCAAATACATTTGCACTATATACTGAGCATGTATACTCTATAATTTAAAGCCCAAAATAGGATGGGATGGGCAGCTACATAAATTAGACATATAAATAGTGTCTTACTTTTACCAAGGCATAGGGCTAGAAAGGTCCGGTCAGAGTGGCTCCTTTCCTAATGACTGCGGGGTTGGGGGGAGGATTTGGTTAATGAAGGCAACTGGGAGTGACAGAATTGTTATTTCTAAGTGCTGCTATCACCTGACATTCTACTTTACAACCACAGTGCTTAGCCAAGGGCTACCTGTAATGTCTTGGCCTGAATGACTACATTAAGACAAGACAAGAACTTTTGATGAAGGAAGTCAATCAAGGAAGGCACTTGAAAACCACAAAGGTAAAGGCTAAATATAGGAAAGAAAAAGAATTGAAAACCAATCTGTTAATTGGAAGAACAAGCCAATGTATGTTCAAAGAGCTTTTGCTTCTAAGGTTTACATACACACACACACAAACAAACAAACAAACACACACACAAACACAAGTGCTACAGGGGACTAGAGGTGAAGACGCTCGTCTCACCTTTAGGAGATTGAGAGTTCAATCTTAGGAAGTGACAGATGTTTCTCTATCAGGGCACAAAGAAAAAAAAATCTGCTGCGAACTCTGCGTGGGCGTCAGGAAGCCTATTCTCCAAAGCACATGAAGGCAGAACAAGAAGCAATGGACGAAAACTAATCAAGGAAATAACCAATCTAGAAATAAGGAGACATTTCCTGACATTGAGGATAATTAATCAGTGAAACAGCTTGGTTGTGGGTGCTCCATCACTGGAAGTTTTTAAGAAAAGATTGGACAACCATTTGTCTGAAATGGTACATGGTCTCCTGCTTGAGCAGGCAGTTGGATTAGAAGACCTCGAAGATTCCTTCCAACTCTGTTATTCTATTAACACTGGAATAATATAGATTGAAAATAAGATTAAAAAACCGACACCGTCTTCATTAAGGTCAGGAGTGTTAAAGAAAGAAACTGAAGGTTTTACTTTAGCAGCTCAAGAACAAGCCAACTAATTGCATGAAGGCGAAAATTCAGCTTCAAATAAACAATTGCAAATTCTCCCTTGTAGTGAAAAGAATGAAACAATTGATCATTTTCATCAGCAAAAGTTCGTAAACTGACCTCAAGCAGCATCATGATTAAGCTTCCAGAATTATTCATTGGAAACTTTGCCAGAACTTTGGATTTGAATGCAGTAAAAAGTACTGGGACCATCAAGTTGAAAAGTTTTTAGAAAATGAGCGGGTTCAAATTTTCTAGGACTTTAAGATCCAAACAGAAAAGCAACTTGTTCATAACATGCCTGCTATAACAGTTACTGAAAAGAAGAAAGTCTGGTTCATTGTTGTTGCTATTCTGGATAATGCTAGGATTGAATAAAAACAATTACCAAAAAAAAAAAATGAAATATTGGGACTTGCAGATTGTTAGAACTGAAGAAGCTTCTTGATGAGAAGTGAAACATTAAAACAAAACAAAACAAGAAAGTCCAGTTGCGTTTTGGAAAAAACACCTTTGGGATAATCTGATGTTGAACGCCTATAGAAAAAATATATGATATCGCAGCAATATCAGATCTTGTAGCAATCATGACTGGGGCTCTTGGAGCAATATCTAAAGGACTCCCTTAATATCTGGAAATATTGAATTTACTAGACCTCACAACCTTAATATTAGAAAAAACCCACCCTGCTTGGAATTGCCTATATTCTTAGATACTACCTTAGTAATTCTTAGGTTTTTGGTTAGGGCTTGAATTATTAAATTTCCACCAGTTTTAGATTGTGAATCTAACCATAGATTACCCCCCACACAATAATTTATTAAATTTTATTTGTTTGCTGCCCGATTTGCAACAATCAAAGGCTTTATAATAAAATCAATAAAAGGTAAAACCTGTAAAGCAATGCAAAAAGTGGTTGCTATTTATGGACCAGGATCGGTGATGTCCAAGAATAGAAAACATAAGGTTTAATCAGTAATTGAGCTTGGTTACTGCAATTCTGTGCAGTATGGTTTCAAGTAAGTTTCAAATGTAGTTAAGTATGAATACAGGTGGCCTTTGTTATACACAAGGGTTTTGTTCCAGCCCAACAACTACAACTAATGAAACCACAGATAACAAGATCTTGGGGGGGGGGGAAACATACTTCATGCATACTTAAAACTCCTACTTACCATTTTGTGCCTTGAATAAAATACTTACAGAACATTCCCTATGTTTTCCTTGAAACAACTACTGTATGCACCCAAAAAATGCAGATACATATACTGTAACCCTTACTGCAGAAAATGAGGTCAGTATCTACCAATCATGTGAGACTACAGGTAACAGAACCACAGATAATGAAAGTCACTGGTTCTTTTAGATCAGTGTTTCCCAACCTTGGCAACTTGAAGATGTCTGGACTTCAACTCCCAGAATTCCCCAGCCAGCAAATGCATTTGTTGCCAAGGTTGGGAAACACTGTTTTAGATTAAATCTTCTTTTCTACACTGATGCACTCTCAACAGTTTTCTGTTTATCAGCATAAAAAAAGCACTAGACTATTTTCAATTCTCTGGAGTCCTTTAGTTTATTTTGGCCTTCCTCAAAATGGAGACAGTACCGAGATATGGATGTTGGGGAAGGGTGGCTGGAAAATAATTAGTTTACATTGGTTTAGAGATGACCAGAAAAAGGTCAGATTCTTTTACTCCACTCAGAAAAAAGTCTATGGAGATTCTCAGTCATCCAGGTCATGTTTGTCCCAAAGGTACTTTTTCATAGAGGTTACTGGAGTTTCTTTGTTTTTCCTTGAAGACGTTTCGTTTCTCTCCAAGAGGCTTCTTCAGGTCTGAGAAGCGAAATGTTTTCAAGGGAAAAACAAAGAAACCCCAGTTGTCTCTTGAAAAAGCACCTTTGGGACATTCAGGAAAAAAACCTTCAACATGATTTTTTTAAAAAATCTCCCCGTTAATATTCCTGAGGTCAGCAGAATTCGCATCATAACATAGAAACTAGAGCCAGACACACTATTGTGATCACACTAAATATATCCAAATTAAGGAAGAAGAATCTGAGGGAAGAATACCTCGTCTCAAGTATGGGTTTCTCTTAACATAAGGCTTTAAAATATTAGATCTTACCTTACTCAGGATAATAAAGAAATACTTTTTCAGATTAGACAGAAAGTCTTATTGTTTATTCTGATTGATGAGTATTATCATATTGGCTGTCTCTGCTAATTACTGATTTGATTTTAGTAATGGTTTTAAAGTGTTACATTGATAGATCATATGCAGTCCACTGAGGTGCTCGAGCTGAAACTCATGAAGAGATGTTGCTGATCAGCTAAATTGGTGGTGCATCGGCAGAATCCGTTCTTTGTCCCTGAATTCTAGCCTCAGGAACAGGTGTTCATATCCAGTCAACTGTAGAAGAACATTTCCGGTAATAGACAAATTCACAAGGAAGATCCTGACCATGCACCCTCCCCACTTTTGGCATTATGGCTGCTGCAACACTCGAAAAAAATATTGCTTTGTACTACTAATCATACCATGATGGCGCAGTGCATTGCAGACTAACTCTGCCCACAGCCAGGAGTTCAATCCTGATTGGCTTAAGGTTGACTCAGCCTTCCATCCTTCCGAGATCAGTAAAATGAGAACCCGGACTGTTGGGGGCAATATGAGGACTCTGTAAACTACCCAGAAAGTGCTGTAAAGCACTATGGAGTGGCATATAAGTCTAAGTGCTATAGCTATACATGAAAGTGAGGAATAGAGTGAAGTACACATACGGACACACACACACAAACAGAGATACTTCAGAGAACACCTGTAACTACTTTGCCAGGAAGAGCACAATAGGTATTTCATGTGACTTGCTTTTCAGGAAATATATCATAGTTTTCAGGCAAAAATGTGATGGATGGATGGATGAGAGAGAGGGAGGGAGGGGAGCATTATTTATTTATTTATTTATTTATTTATTTATTTATTTATTTATTTATTTATTTATTTATGTATTTATTTATTTATTTATTATTTATTTATTTATTATTATTTATTTATTTATTTATTATTTATTTATTATTTATTTATTTATTTATTAATTATTTATTATTGTTCTTCTATGTCGCCCTACTCCCTGAGGACTAAAGGCGACGTACAACATTTTAAGGAACAACTAAACAATAAAATTATTAAAAACAATTTAAAAAGAGTTTTAAAAAAGACATACAAAACCATGCATACATGGGGGAAAGTTGTCTCAAAATCACCCCGCCTGCAGGAAGAGCCATGTCTTAATGGCTTTTCGGAAGGCCAGCAAGGTGGGGATATTTCGGATCTCCGGGGGTAGTTGGTTCCAGAGAACAGGGGCCCCTACAGGCCCCACCGGCTGGCATTGTTTGGCTGACGGGACCCGGAGGAGACCCACTCTGTGGGACCTAATCGGTCGAAGGGAAGTATGAAGTAGGATAATGATATTCAAGAAGAAACTGAGAATAATCAGATTCAGCATTGATCCTGCAATATAAACCCTTCGAAAGCAACCCATATCTGAAGATAATAATAATAATTGGGATCTGTTTTTTGAATTGTTACAGAAGTAAAGAAGTTTTTTCTAGAGTTCTGGAACCATTTTATGGGTCTCTCACTTGTACCTATCAATATTTTATGCATAAATCAAAGAAAAAAACAGTAGTAGATGTATGGACTAGAAGAAACCTGGAGACCATGAACTCTAGTCCTTCCTTGGGTGTGAAAGCTGGCTGGATGACTTTGGGCCAGTCCACACAGAGTGGCTGTTGTGTGGAAAATAGGAAATGGGAGAATTATGTATACTACTTTGCCTTGTACAAAGTAAAGGGAGTCTAGAAATATTCAGACTTCAGAAAATATGATGTGAAAACAACCTAAAGTCCTTGAGCAGAAAATTTTGAAATATAAAGAATGTAAAAATATAAGAATATAATTATTGTGTGTCAGAACAGAAAATGCTGGAAAGAAAGTAAACATAACAGAGTTTCATTTTGCCACTTGTAAATTAGAATTCCTTGCCAGATAACCGAATAAAACGTATGGCATATACATTATGTGTAATATCTCCTAAAACCATACACAATAAAAAAGTATGATATTGTTAAACTTGCTGAATACTTTTCTGAGAATATAGTTACCATCCGAAACATATATTTAGCTATTCAAATTTAGACTTTCTGAAGGTCAGATAAGTATGTAACTGCTTAACAGACAGAATACCCCTGAACATCTCCAAGCTCTGTTGAGCTTATATGCTGTTCCTTAGGTGAGGTATTAGCAAAGCTTATTTATTTTCATTTCCACGGCTTTTATTTTCTCGTTCCCTTGTGGTAAAGCTGATTTCCATGATGATTCCCTTCTTAATTTTAATATCCTCTTTTACTCATCATATAGACACAAGAATTTTCCCTAAAACGATGAAACTCTTCCAAAGGAAATGAAGACAACCAAGAGCAGGGGAAGCAGCAAATGCTTACTTTTCAATTAATTGATCCTCTGTCATATGCACATATGAAATATTTTTTCCATGCAAGGAAAATAAGGTTAATTAACATAAAAACCCTTCACTCGTGGAGGTGTTGAATTTTGTATTTTATTCATGCTACTGTAAGTGCCTTGATTTCCCAGTAATGACCTAGTTCTCCTAATGAGTAACATTAACCCCTGGCTGTAGCTGTCCAGGACTTAATTGTCAACTGAAGCTGAAATAAGGGGAGTTTGCCGATCAGCAGGTATGTGGTATATTAACTCATGTCATTTCAGACCCTAATAAATAAATCTGTTGCTACGGCAACAGGAACATCAGCTATATCACTTTTTTTTTCCTGAGCTTTATAAAAGTAACTGTCTTTCACACCAAGCTTTTAAAAAGGAAATTAACTATATGTAACCATAATTAGAAGAAACATCATTTCTCATCCTAGGAATATATCTACATTAATGAGAAAAGACACTGTAAAAAGAGGGTTTTTTTTTTTACCGTGGTCAGGGGAAGTGAAGGAATGCAGTGTGAAGATCCTCACTTTCTTCAAATAAGAACAGATTAGGAAATGGTGCAGCACTTCAGATATGGCAGGGGTGGCCAAATTATGGTTCTTTGAGGACCTGTGGACTTCAACTCCCAGAATTCCTGAGCCAGCCATGCATGCATGGCTAGCTCAGGAATTCTGGGAGTTGAAGTCCACAGGTCCTCAAAGAACCATAGTTTGGCCACCCCTGAGATATGGTGTTCCAGGCACACTGAATAGTAGTAACATTTACTATCCTACTAACATATACCAGTAGCCTCTCCAACCCATCCAAAAGGTTGCCCAAGCCTTATACAGCTTATAATGGGAATTATAGTCCAGCCTGATGAACTGCTGTGCCACCTGATCCGAAACAGAACAACATTGGCAGTCCAAGAAAGTTCATATACAACTGCAGCAAAATGGTAATTTAACAACTCTAAACTAGGTTAGAATCAGTACTATTAATAACAGAGCTTATGTAGGAGAAGGAGTGGCAGAACCTGGGGGTGGAATTAAAAGAAGGATCAGCCTAGAATCCCTACATGGTCACAAGTGAACTACTGTAAATCCAACCTCCCTTGAATTTCGTCAATCCTTATCTAAATCCAAACAGGTGCTGTTAGTTGAGAAGATTCCTGTGCATAGGCACAATTAACAATAAATCAATTTAATTGGATCTTCCCATGTGGCCCTGGCCTGAAAACTGAAAGATTATAACTGAATATCTTCTGGTGCAAGGCAACTATTGCATCTAAAGTCTTCCTACTCTAACACACTTGTCACAAACCTCCCAAACCGATCCAGTTCTTTAAAGTAGGGGTCCCCAACCCATGGTCCGTGGACTGGCACCAGTCTGCGGCACGCCCGAAAATGGGTCATGAAAACAAGCGAAGCCCCATCAATGTGTTGCAGGCAACACACAAAACCACGCCCCCTCCCGTCCGTGGAAAAACCTCTTTCCACGGAACTGGTCCCTGGAGCCCATAAGGTTGGGGCCACTGCTTTAAAGGCATCCTTTCATAACATACACCTTGACTTATAAAATCTTCTTTCTCTGAAGGAACAGTAGGAGCCATTCCTCAGCTATGAGCAAACTAAGGCCAATAAACAATGAAAGAAAAATGCCTATTTCTCATATCCTTTACAAAGATTTAAGGCCAGTGTAGAGCATCACATTAAGTCAGTGGTTCCCAACCTTTCTGTGATCGAGTACCACTTGGAAGTCCCATACAGTCGCCGCGTACCACCTGGTTCCAGAGAAACTAAATTCGATCAGATATCACTTTATTTCCATAATTGTACCGTTCCTTTTTTGGCCCCGCGCATCCAGCAACTGGATTCTCGGGCCGCTGGGACCAGGTGGGTGGCGTGTGGCAACAGTTGCAAATCGTTGCCAGATTATCTTGTGTTAGGCAGTAAACATTTTTGTGAAGTAAAAAATAACTAACTAAAAATCGTTCATGACCCCGAAAGTGTTCGCGTACCACCTGGAAGGCCCTCGCGTACCACTAGTGGTACACATACCACAGGTTGGGAACCACTGCATTAAGTGAAGGAGATATCAAAGGAATTTAATTTGAGACATCAAAATCAGATGATTTATTCTTTCCTATATTAGAACTAAAAACGATAACTTTGATGATAAAAGAGTGAATATAGCACTCAGATTCCTCATTCTCTTTTACACAAAGGTAGAATAGCAAACAAAAAAAAGTATTTATTAGTGGAAAAGGAAAAAGCCAAGTGGTGATGATAATTGCCAAAGTGGTTGAAATTAAAAGGAAGTTAAAACTTTCACTAGAAGGGCAATGTTCCTTCTTATCACATTAGTAGCCACTTCCACCCTGTATTTGAGGAGCAGAATGGTGAAGGATTGCCTGAAGGGCTGTGGAAAAGGCAGGATGTGATAGAGGTGATTAAGATCAGAAAGAAAAATTAGGATGAATCAGAAGAAAAGAAATAGGTATTCATGGTACTTCTCCTTTGAAAACTGTTGAGTTCTGGTACTGAAGAGTCAGGACGCAGTTTCAGTGACAACAGCTCTTTATTGAATATAGTGAAAACTCCAGCAAAAGCCCAGCCGGTGGCTCCTGTTTAAATAGGGAGCTCCGGCTGGGAAGAACCAATCAGCGATTAGCAATCTCCGCTCAATAGAGCGGACCTGGTTGAAAACCACCTAGCTAATATGTAAATATCAAGACACAACAAAAACATAAAGAAAGCCAAAATTGCAATGGTTTTAGATTTTTTTTTTAATGGATGTATTTTCAAAGCAGCAATAGACGATCCCTCCAAGCCTTATGCAAATGGAATATGATAGAAGGTGTATACATTCTTTATATTCTGAGAATATATGTTTGTTCCTTTGCAGTAGATGAAGAATGAGCAGAGATTAAATGAGAGAAACAATGTACCGATGGGAGCTACTATGGAAAACTTTGATGTGGCCTCTAGCTTTCACTATAAATAAGGAAGTACACTAAAATAAAATAAAAGTCCCTTCTCATCCATATGGATGGTATGTGTCATCTTCAGCCTTGGGTCCTCTACCAGAGTTGGAGGTTTTGTGAGGTATCTTAGCAGGTATCTGTGAGGTTTCCCAGCACTATATTCTTCTGGACAGAGTTCTCTGATGTTCTTCCTGGGGTCTATTGGAGCCATTCTCTTCAACATCTTCATCAATGATTTGGACAAGGGGATAGATGGGGAACTCATCAAATTTGCAGCCGACACCAAGCTAGCAGAAATAGCCAATACTCCAGAAGATAGTCTTAAGATACAGAAGGATCTTGACAGACTTGAACATTGGGCGTTATCTAACAAAATGAAATTCAATGGTGAAATTCAATGGTGAAAAAAGTAAGGTTCTACATTTAGGTAAGAAAAACAAAATACACAGGTACAGTATACTGTATGTGGTACCTCACTCAATAGTAGTAACTGTGAAAGGGATCTTGGAGTCCTAGTGGACAATCATTTAAATATGAGCCAGCAGTGTGCTGCAGCTGCCAAAAAAGCCAACACAGTTCTAGGCTACATAAACAGAGGGATAGAATCAAGATCACGTGAAGTGTTAATACCACTTTATAATGCCTTGGTAAGGCCACATTTGGAATACTGCATCCAGTTTTGGTCGCCACAATGTAAAAAAGATGTTGAGACTCTAGAAAGGTGCAGAGAAGAGCAACAAGGATGATTAGGGGACTGGAGGCTCAAACATATAAAGAACAGTTGCTGGAATTGGGTATGTCTAGTTTAATGAAAAGAAGGACTAGGCGTGACATGATAGCAGTGTTCCAATATTTCAGGGGCTGTCACAAAGAAGAGGGAGTCAAGCTATTCTTCAAAGCACCTGAGGAGAGGACAAGAAGCAATGGATGGAAACAAATCAAGGAGAAGCAGCAACCTAGAACTAAGGAGAAATTTTCTGACAGTTAGAACAATTAATCAGTGGAACAACTTGCCTCCAGAAGTTGTGGATGCTCTAATACTGGACGTTTTTAAGAAGATGTTGAATAACCATTTGTCTGAAATGGTATAGGGCAGTGATGGCGAACCTATGGCACGCGTGTCACAGGTGGCACGCGGAGCCATATCTGCCAGCACGCGAGCTGTTGCCGTAACTCAGCTCCAGCGTGCATGTGCATGCTGGCCAGCTGATTTTCAGCTCGCACAGAGGCTCTGGGAGGGTGTTTTCAGCTTCCGGAGGGCCTCTGGGGGGACGGAGGAGGGCATTTTTGCCCTCCCCAGACTCCAGGGAAGCCTCTGGAGCCTGGGGAGGGGGAAAAACGGGCCTATCGGGCCCACCAGAAGTTGGGAAATGGGCCATTTCTGGCCTCCAGAGGGCCTCCGGGGGGACAGGGGAGGCGGTTTTCACCTTTCCCAGGCATTGAATTATGTGTGTGGGCACTTGCGCATGCGCGATAGCGCCCGCACCCGCGCTTTCGGCACCCGAGGAAAAAAAGGTTCGCCATCACTGGTATAGGGTTTCCTGTCTAAGCAGAGGGTTGGACTGGAAGACCTCCAAGGTCCTTTTCAACTCTGCTATTCTATTCTATTCTATTCATTCTCCTAGCTTAGGAGTCACAGCCCCAAATATACCTACCACCACTGGGATCATTTTGGATTTTACTTTCCACATCCTCTCTAGTTCTTCCTTCAGGCCCTGTTACTTCTTCAGCTTCTCATACTCATTCTTACTGGTTTTGATATCACTTGGCACCACTGCATCTATCGTTATCTTCTGGTCCTTGTCTACTACCACAGTGTTTGGTTGATTGGCCAATATCTGTCTGTCCATCTGGATCTGAAAGTCCCACAAGATCTTAGGCTTATTATTTTCCAGATCTTCTGTGGAATCTCCCATCTGGATTTGGAAAGGTCTAATCCATATGCTGTGCATATGTTCCTGTACACAATGCCAATTACTTGGTTATGCTATTCCGGGTATGCTGTTTCTGTCTCCATCTTACACTCTGACACTATGCATTGCACTGTTGCTGAGGCTTCTCCGCCTACTATGCACCATGGCCCCTGACTAGTGTCGGACACCTTTGCCTCTATGGATCTGGTGCTTAGTGCCTGTTTTTGTGCTGCTATGATAAATGTATCAGTGCTGACCAGCCCTTTCCAGCCATCTCTCTTTCTCTTTCTCCCACCATCATCCACTAAATTTTCCTTAATTCACACCATCAAGGAAAGCTAATTAGATCCAGGCAGCAGCCATTCCTGCCAACTCAATTGTTCTGCTAAAACATCCAGGTTTGTAAAACCCTATTTGTCTCTATAACTCTAGTTTTATCAAATTATAGTTTCCATTTTCTTATTAAGACTTTCCATTATAAAATCAAATAGAGAAATACTAGGAATAGTATACAGTAATTATCAAGGACCCAACTAGTCTTCATTTTGGCAATGTTGGGATCTCGGCTCCCTGCTTGTCAATAATATGGGATATGCCAGATTAGAGACTAAGGGAAGCAAAATAATGCTTAATCTTCTAAACATACTAATTGTTCAAAGAAAATGTCTCTTACAAACAAAATTTTGTTTTTAAAATATTATCTAGAGGTAGGGAAAAAAAACAGGCAAAGAGATATCTTCCACCCTTTTATTTTTAAAGTTCCCATTTAAAAGAAGAAGTTTGTGCTTATCACTGTTATATCAGTATGAAGTTTTTATTATCAATTACCCACATAGCTATTTATCAGTATGCCAGATCAGATTGTAATAATTACAAAAGTGAATAGATTAATTTTGACTTTTCATCTACCATTGTATTTTTTTTTTAATTTGGCAAATGAAATACAAAAGTTTGGCATTTTGAATAAGATGGTGGAAGAAGACAATTGTTTAATAGTTTATCTCAACAAACAGGATTGTCTAAAAACTATTTGGGATATACCGTATTTTTCGGAGTATAAGACGCACCGGAGTATAAGACGCACCTTAGTTTTTGGGGAGGAAAATGGGAAAACAATCTGCCTACCAGGTATTCATCTGGCTAGCATCCTTAGTCTGGTCAGCTTCAGCACATTATTTTATCCCCTGGTTAGGACTTAAAAAAACCTTCTTCTGAGAGAGTAACAATGAAAGAACCTGCAAGCCAGTAAGAGCTGGGAAGATAGTTAGCACCTGATTAGGGCTAGAAAATAACTTACTCGGAGCAAGTAGAGCAATGGAAAAAAATTCTGCAAAGACTTAGGGCTGGAAAAACATTCTTTGGAGAGAGTAACAATGAAAAAGCCTGCAAGGTAAGAGCTGGGAAGATCTGTTAGCACCTAGTTAGGGCTGGCAAAAAAAAAGCTACATTCGAAGTATAAGACGCACCCAAATTTTCAGCCACTTTTAGGGAGGAAAAAGGTGCGTCTTATACTCCAAAAAGTACGGTATGTGTCAAACTTAATCCTGGCAACAAAATAAAAAAAAGACTTCTTTATAATGCAGTGCACTTCAACTTGTTTGTGACATCTTAAAAATTTTCTAACATGGTCTGACAAAAAGAAAAAACATTATCTCAAAAATGTTAACGTATTATTTGTTTGTTATCCTTTATTCAGTTACCTAGGAAGCCTGTGCTTTCGTTTGACTCTTTGCTATAAACATATTAAGTCTTTGCCCATAATCCTGATTTCAATTAATTTATGATGTTGGAATATGGCTCTAATAGGACAAAGTTCTATATACTTCATCATCATACAGATATTTCTCTACTGTGATTTAACCTGCCTCCCTTTCTTGCCCACAGATCTATATGAATCTCGACGTAATATTGTCGAGTTCTGTTTCTTGACAATTGTTAAGAATAAAAGTACAGCTTTTTGCCTGAGTTATGTGAGTGTGTATGTGTAAAGTATTACTGACATCCAAGAATAAAAGACTTAGACTTTGATACAAGAAACATGTCACACTGCCTCAAGTTACTTATGAGTTTTTTGGTAGTCTAGAAGAATTCATTAACTCTCATCCTTAGATGCCATTTCTAAAACTACATAAATAGATTTAGGGCTCTTGTTCTGTCTATTAATATTTTTTAAACAGAAGAAAAGTTATGTACAGTGATCCCTCGCTATATCGCGGTTCACCTTTCACGGTCTCGCTGCTTCATGGATTTGCATCGTGCATTGTGTTCTGCATTCTGATTGGCTAAACAGTCTCTCCTGGATGTCGGCATCTGCGTTCTTTTGCCCTCTGTGCATGCGCAAAGCGTTCTGCTTGCACAGAGGGCAAAAGAACGCAGATGCCGGCGTACAGGCGGGCGGAGGAAGCGGGTAGGGGAAGCCCTGCGCCGCGAACGCCACCAGGTTGTTGGGCTGTGCGGCGACCAACAGGTAAGAGTGAACCGGGAGGATTTCACCCCTGGTTCACTCACGTGTATTTATTTGTTAAACAAATGCTTGGGCCTGTAAAAAGGTTTTGTTCTTTGGTTTCAATGTATTATGGAGTATTTCATTGTATAATAATTGTAAAAAAATAAAGGTTACTACTTCACGGATTTCGCCTATCACGGGTTCTTTTTGGAATGTAACCCCCGCGAAAAACGAGGGTTCACTGTATATACATACACACACAAACTATATAGAGTTATTTATTTTATAACATTTTACCACCCATTTGATCAGCTATAATGTATAATTGTATACCAAACTTTATTTTCAGAAAAAAAAAATATCACCCTATAATATAGCCAGAATATAAACTTGACGGATTTTTTTAAAAATTCTTAAAAAAAAATCATATATAGAAATTAATGAATCCTAATTCTGCAGATACAAAATCAATAGCTGAATTGGAATTCAATTTAACTTAAAGATTTGCATTTTACTGAGTTTTACAGTACAGTATAAGATGAATAAATATAAATGCATATAAAATATGAAAATAATAAAAATGTAATGCGTTTGTGAAAATTGCTTGCAAAAATGGCTGTGACAGCTTACGTGTACATCAGGAAAAATACCTATGCATTTTTGTGCAAGCCTCTCTTTAACACATTGTCAAACCTATGCAGAATAATGACAAAATAAATTTCAACTGGAGAAACGAAAAAGAGAAACTGGAATTAACAGATTCATGCATTCCTTTTACCGATAGTGTAAGGGTTGGCATATCAAGGTATTAGCATTGCATAAGCATCATTGAAATTGGATCATAGATCAAGAGGACTTACAACTCCTAGAATTCCCAAGGCAGATATCTGGGAATTCTGAAAGTTGGTCTCAAACACAGTGAACTCTGCAGGAGCAGGGAGGAATCTGTAATATTCGATTGTATAGTCACAATCTCTGAAAGCTAGCTTATATTGTATCACAGCTAACTACTGTTGAACTTTAGCTTGCCTTTGGCTAAGGCCTACTAAGTGATGTAGCATGGAGTGAGGGTAGCTCCTTTGTGTAGTAAATGCTGAAAGATGGGGAATGGTGCAGAATTGGAGGAAAGTTCTGGCTATTTTGCAGCCTGCATTGCACTCCTATAGAATAGAATAGAATAGAATAGAATAGAATAGAATAGAATAGAGTAGAGTAGAGTAGAGTAGAGTAGAGTAGAGTAGAGTAGAGTAGAGTAGAGTAGAGTAGAGTAGAGAGTAGAACAGAACAGCAGAGTTGGAAGGGATCTTGAAGGTCTTCTAGTCCAACCCCCTGCTCAGGCAGGAAACCCTATACCATTTCAGACAAATGGTTGTCCAATCTCTTCTTAAAAACTTCCAGTGCTGGAGAATTCACAACTTCTGGAGGAAGTTGTTCCACTGGTTGCACTGTACCAAGACGCAACTACGAATATTGCCTGGATGGAAATGTTGAAGCACAATTCAGTTGAAGCCTAAATGACATCTGCACGTGGAATGGGGAAGCAATGTCTTGTCCTTCACCTCAAGCAGCCAAAATATCTTGGGTTGGCTGTGCCTTTGGCTCGGTCTCAACAGTGAAGCAAAGCCACAAGTCACAGCGTTGCTCTGGCAGATGAAAAAAGCTTTTGATTCCCTACAGACTCTTGCTGGCACAAGAGGCCAAAGGATCAGGCCATTCATTTCCAACACAACAAGGTGAAAAACATTTGGGGATTATGGTGCAGAACATCAAAATGAGATATTGTTTCATCATAAGAGAGAAATAGACTTAGGTGAGCTGAAAGCTCAGAACACTAAATAAATAAATAAACAAATTTACATATTACCCGCTTTTAAGTTTTCAAGTCGTACCAAT